>JAPMIB010000015.1:2088456-2361133 GCA_034770305.1 Trichogramma dendrolimi
TGAGCTTTTCTTTTACAAAAATAATATATAATAAATTATCATAAATCCACACAGAGAGCAAGAGAGAACTGCAAAGGGATGATTTTGCCACTCGACTTTATTTCTTCGTTTCGCATGAGTCACGACGTAGCGTACCTATAGTGTAGTGTAGGTACAGTGCAGCAGCAGCAGCAGCACGGCGTGGCACGAGAGAGATAGAAAGAGAGCGAGAGACGCGCCCTGTTAAAATGTAACCGTGAGAATTTTCACGTCGCCAACTCGAGCTTTAGCTCTATATATAGTAGGGTAGTAGTAGTGTAGTAGTATAGTAGTAGTATAGTAGTTAATACGTGCACGAGAGAAGAGTCGAGATGTAGCCTCGAGCGCACACGGAAAATCCCTTTTCGAGCTTAAATGTATACGTATATATAACGTATATATATGGAGGCGCGCGGATGGGCGCACTACATGTACATGCACACTGCACACGCGGAGCGAAAACGTGGCAAAAGTGAAATGACGTAGTCGTCTAGGGTAAATCCGGAAAAAGTCACGCTGCTGCCGCTGCTGCTGGATCAACCTGTGAGACCGACGCATGCGCCAACTATACGAAGCAGAGAGCACGGCGGCAGGAAGATCATTTTGATATCCGCAAAAGGGTTAAAAAAAAATAGAGTCGGAGAGAAGAGCTCGAACGCGCCGGGATACGATTTATATAGTTATATATGTATGCGTAATATAAACTCGAGCGATAAATAGTTCGAGTTGGTCGATAAAAAAAAAAAGAAGAAAAATTTGTGAAGTGCAAAAAACGGGGGAGGCCTAGCTAGAGAGAGAGATTTATACGTCGAAGATCGCGGTCGTTCGACGGCGGGTGGTGGTGGCGCAGGGAGGAGAAGCGAAAAATGATGTTTCTCGCCGTGCCGCATTCGGAAAATGCCGATGAATGATTGATCGTTGATGCAAACACGCGCGCACCCCCGCAATGTACAGTAGGTAGGTATATATAGAGATATGCATTATGGGGCTGTGGTATACTGCTCACGCATCATAGATACCTATATATTACTCGGCGGCGAGAGAGAGAGAGAGAGAGAGAGACAGACAGACAGACAGAGAGAAAACGATTATTCATTCAGCAGTTAGTTGTAAATTATTTACTCTCTGGCCGTGGTGAGCAATAGACTTTCCTGCGGGCTGTATACATACACTCTACTCTACTGCTATGTATGCGTATGTGTGTGCACCTGGCGGCCACGTGATATATACACTCGAACGCGAGCAAACGCATATCATTGGGTTTAAAGGGCATAAAGCTAGCAGCAAAGCGAGCGCGGGAAAGAGAGAGAGAGAGAAATTGACTTTGAAAATTTAATGCCATCATTTGGAGCGTATACTGGCGTGCGCGTTGTAAGCCAGAAAGTGCAGCGCATACCTAGCTATCTTCTGCAGCGCGAAACAACGCGCGCCAGTATACGATTTCAGACTATATACTATTATAGCTATAATATTATATATACCTGGCTGGATCATAGCTTCGGAACTATTTGGATCTATATATATCTATAAATATGGCGTCAATCAACACTGATTCTGGGCGTTAAATTCGATTGGTTTGCGATCGCACATCGTGCGAAGATGAGCGCGCAAAGTTTATAATTAATATCGCGTGTAATCGAGAGAGTGAGCGAAAGATGCGTTTAGGAGAAAGAGGGGGGGGGGGGGACGGGTTGACAATATTACCAATTTAATTAATTTAGCGCGAATCAGCGCATCGCCCACAGTTGACGCGTATGCGTTTCGCAGATCGCTCTTCTCTGCTCTCTCTCTCTCTCTCTCTCTTTCGGAGGCAAATGGCTGCTGCTGCTGACTACAACTATACCTATACAGCGGGGATGGTGTCCGCTCGATCCCTCACGTTACTCATTTATCTCTCTCTCTCTCTCGCTCTGCCACTAGTCCAGCCGATATATGCTAATTCGCTCGAGCTCTACCTTACTCTCTCTTCCGATGCCGCGCGCGTATTGTACAATATTATATATACGCGTGTGTGTGTGTGCGGACGCGACGTGTAGCAGCGGCAGGACAGCACGCGAGGTACTGTCACGCAGCCGCTCATCACGGCGCTATACACTATACGTCCTATATAATGTATGCAACGCGTCGATTTTATTAGACGCTCGCGCGCGCGCGCAACCCCGCTGTAAGTTACATGCGAGCCGATATTAAATTATATGGGAGTTATGTGTAAGCGAGCTGTATGTATGGGTGAGACATGGAGCACAGCTCCGATGCGATTATAATTGATGCCGTCACTTTACGTATATATGTAGCCGGCCGTAGCCTTATTATTTGACGTCGACGATGACTACGACGACGACGACGACATCGTGTCCGCGTCATTTAATTTAACTTTATCGTTGGCGCGTTGCAAGCTCGCCCTGATTTTTTAACTTTCTAATTTCGTTCTTCTGAAAAAAAAATCAAAGATGCGTGGCTCCAAGTCGATCGATTAGCTCGCGTTGTCGAAGGTGTTTTGGTTATAATTATGATGTACACACCAACATGTACTGACGTATTATATAAAATACGTATGTGTGTGCACACGAGCTCGTGCGGTTTCCGCATATAACATAGGGCACACACTACGCGGCGTGCGAGAGAGAGAGAGAAAGAGAGAGAGAGAGAGAGAGAAAAAGAGGGTGGAGTAAAGTAGAGTAGAGTAATAAAGGGTAGCCGTGCGGAACATATGCGCGTGGACAAGGCCACCGTAGCAGCGGGAGAGTTTAGCATGTTGCCCGCTGCACAGAAGCAGCGGCAGAGAGACAGAGACATTTAAAATGCTAGTGTATGCGCGTTTTTAATTGACTATATTATCCTCGTGTGGCGTAGGACCCGGGGGGTCGCACTAACCTACGTTAGCATACGAATTATATTATTATATACATATTGTATACGTAATAACAAACCTCTCGGAGGTGTCTCGCTCGAGGTCAATCATATTTTCGTGCTGGTCCGTGACGACGGCTGCTGCTCTGCTAGCCTGCGAGTCGCTGCCGGGCAACAGCTCCAGATTGGCGTTGAGCGCGTCCGCTGCTGCTGCTGCTGCTGCCACTGCTTCTTGATGCTGCTTCTGCTGCTGTAGCTCCACTTTGACGATATTGTTGCTGTTATCAAGCTCGGAGCGTCTGCGGTGACGATCGACGAGCCGATGGTACAATTGATGATCATGCGTCTTCGTCGTCGTCTTGAATTTCTTCGCTAAACTCTTTCTGCGCTGCTGGCCGACCACCGCCAGGCCCGGCAGTACGCTGTTGTCGCTGCCGGAGCTGCTCGAGCTCGAGCTGGAACTGCTCGAGTCCTCGTCGTCGTCGACGTCGCTCGTCTGGGCGATCCTCGACGGTGGGACGATTTTTCCTCCTCCTCCACCTCCTCCTCCGCCGCCGCTGCTGCTGTTGCTGTTGTTGTTGCTGGTGGTAGTAATTTTGTTGGTTTGCGTGATTACGTCACCGCCGTTGTGGATGCTGCTGCTGTTGTCGTCGTCGTCGTAGTCGTCGTCGTGGTTGACGTTGACGCGGTTGTTCAGCTGGCCCGGGCTCGAGGCTTGCAGCCTAGGCCGGCATTTCGGGAATAGACGGCTCAGATCGGCGCTGTCCGAGATCAAGCTTGTCATCGCTGTTGGCTCGGCGCCACGTGGCACTGCGACCCTACATCGTCTGATGCCTGATGGTGCCCGGCGAGCGATGATGCTCTTTGGTTCATTGCAGCTCGATCGGCCTATGAGCCGAGTTCAATGTGGATGATATCTGTGCGAACAACAGAGGAAAAAAAATAATCATGAGTAACAATAATTCACGATGGCATAGATATGAAACGAAGCTGAATAAGAAAACAAAAGACCTCGAGGCATTGTTGACCGGCTCAGCGACGATTATTAATGGCCAAAGAGTAGGATTTGCTAGTCTCTTTCATTTATATATATGTGGCCAAGGTACATATAGTGCTGCGCGCGCGGACACGATTATTATACCACCTGCGCGCATACATATACATAAAAGACACGCGCGGCATACTCTTGATCCCCGCAAGCTCAAAAATATATATATATACGTATATTTTCACCGAGAGCCAAAGGGACGCAGATGAAATATGAATGGAAACATGTGTGTGCCGCATAAAAGGCATATTATATACCACAATGGTCACGGAGGACATGAGGGAAGGACAAAGGGCGAAAAAAGCGAACAGGACCTTTCGTTGCACGTGCCGAGCTGAAAAAATTTTTCTTTCAAGAGATACTTCGTTTGGATATGATGAGTTACTGTATGTTAACTGGTATCGTATTATATAGGAGTCACTGCTCGTCAAAAAGATTCGATCGACAAATAGCCGTTGTCGAGATTTTTGACTTTTCCCTCGTTGCCCCTATTTTCGGTCAATAATTAATATTAATAACTTAATTGTATGTAAGAAAATTTTTTTTAATAATTGACTGAATGAATCGAACATCTTCGACATAAATATTTTATTCAAATTCAGATATCAAATTTCAATCCTATATATAAAAAAATTAATTCAAAGTTGACCGAAATTAGGGCCTAACTGACCGAAAATAGGGGCGTTTACCTTATGTACATAATATTAGAATGCGTTACCGCCCTCATAAACACGAATCTTGTTTTTTTTAATTGTGTATGCTTAAATGCACGGCAGGTGTATTAAGCTAAAATTATTTTTCCTGGTTGTAGAAAAAAACGTGTAACACTTTGTTCAAAAATTGCTGTATCAAAACGAGACCTCAAATTCATGAAAGAGACCAAGTATGGTCATAAGTCCATCGTATCAAAAATTAATAAAAACTGTGAAAATAAAATGAGATTATGTGAAAAAATTGAATATCTTCGTGTCTGGATACATACTGGATTCAAATTAAGTCTCTGTAACGGAAGAGCATGAAACTTCGTAGGATTGTTAAAAAAAAATTTTGGACGCTATCAAATTATCATGGCTTTTTTTATATTCTCAAGTCTAGATTCGATAACTGATCGTTTCTGGCACCTAAACTGCATAATTTGTCCGTAAATGTGGAAAGAAAGTGTGGCTAGCAAAAAAATATACACAAATAATATATTTTATAAAAACTATATTTATAAGTCGATTTTTACTATTTCAGCCAATGAAATTGTTATACGTTCTTACAAAATTCTAAAAATTTTTATGAGATAGTTCACGCATAATCAACTTCATACATAGTAGATATAAACTAATAATTATATTTATAAAAATTTTAATCAATGCGATATTTTTATTCTACTTGTTGATCACAACGATCATAAATATGGTATATATACCATATACATATAAATATGAGTATTGGATTACGATTCCTTCATAAATAATTTATATGCACTCAGCAAATCTTCCTCTTTCAAAAACTTGATGATTTTAGTGCAATATTCATTGGGTAGTTTACCCTGAGAGAATATTCCAAGCGATTTGGACGTAAATTGAAGACTTAAACTTTTAATGATGCAACCTTTAATAATTTCTCCGATTTCACAAAAATTTTCCCTGAAACCTTTCGAGTTTACTAACTCGAATACTAATTCATAATCACTATTCATTAATAAGGAATACGTTTCCTCAGGACTAGAAGTGCAAAGATCTAAAAGTGAAATGTTATTGCCTATCATCGTGGCTTTAGCTAACTCAATTTGTCCTACAACGCTATAATCTATATGTTCCATAAAAGTTTTACATATTTCATAATTATTGGAATCAAGCAAAGTTAACTTATCTCGCAAAAAATTGTTTGTTTCAATATCCATGTACATTTTTACATATTCTACCACGAAAAGATATCGGTAAATATAATAGCATGCTGCAGTTCTATGCTCCACTGCGCATTGATTTGGTTGTGTAAGGTCCGGAAAGTTACAAAATAGTTTTTCAAAGAAGCTTCTTATTGTAGAATCAGAGCCTAGATAAGAAAAAGTTGTCATTAGAGCTATGTTTATTACTATTTTTTTAAAGCGAATTACACGCATACCGTAGCATACAATAAATTCATACTTTTTTTTTTTTTAATTCGTGTTGTAATTTTCTAATGGAATATTTTGTAGAAATTGATTTTAAAGACTCATCTATGTGTGCTATGGCCAACGTATAAAGACAGATTTGCGTGTTCTTACCCAAGTTCAAAACGTTTGGTAAATAACGAGGATTTGCCTCCAAAGGAAAATCGAATCCAATCAAAAATTGGCACAGTGATAAACGTTGATGGTTCATCATTTGAAAACCTTTATTATCCAAATGGTGGATAACACTTAGCATATTATATATGTTATCAATGATATGTAGATTTCGTAAGATACGATTTTCAGCCTCGAAATATCCGCCTTTGTATTGCACCGTGGATCCGTCAGCTCCGCGATCCAAAAGAAATTTGGCGATTTCGTAGTTGCCGTGCAACATCGCGTAGTTGAGTGGGGTAAATCCATCTCGATCTTGAACATTGACATCTAGTCCATGGTGTAGAAGAATGTCAATGTACTTATGCATGTATTCCAAAATTAGTTGACCATTCTCTTCATAGTAACAGTCATAGAGTCTTTGAAGATATGAGCTTAGCTTGATAACAAGTGAGTGCAATACAGTTTTGCCATCTTTGCCGATGTGTGAAAGATCGGCATTGTTTTTCGCAAGAAGTGTCAGTACTTTCAAATATGTCTCTAAATCGAATCTCTTCAAAGTATATTTTCGTACTTCAACATCGCCAAAATAAAATATATGACTCAAGGGTGTGTTGCCGTCTTGATCGGCCTTACTTGGATCAACACCTTTGTTCAATAGTATTTCAATGACTTCTGCTAAATTTGGAAAAAATGATCCATAAGGAAGGATTCCGTGCAATAAGTTTCCACCATTCTTGTTAGCGACTGTGACATCGGCGTCGTTACATATTAATAAATTAAAAACTTTCCACAACAATTTAGCATTGTAATGGTAGCAAGGCCCAAAGAGGTTCATTATAGCACTCATATCGTCAATATCTTTGGAATTAACGTCAGCTTTGTATTGGACGAGAATTTGAATCATTTTGAAATCGATCTTTGTCAATAATTTTTCGATACAGAGCCCATTCAAGGGTGTTCTTCCTTCGGCGTCACGAACATTCGGATCAGCACCATTTTTCAAAAGTAGCTCAACCGCTTTGAGATTCGCAGAATATGAAACCGCAGAGTGAAGTACAGAAATATCATTTATATTTTTGATATTTACATTGACTCCGCGTTTCAACAGCTTTTCAACTACTTCTGCCATGTTTGGGAAAAAGTGACCACATTGAAGAATTATGTGCAGTACGGTATCGCCGTCGTCATTTACGATTGTGACATCGGCTCCATTTTCCAGTAGTAAATCAAACACTTTCTTACGTAATTTATAATTACGCTTTTCATCAAACAAGTTCATTATCGGACTGTTATCGTTCTCATCTCTGATGTTGACGTCGGCATTATAATGTACGAGAGTTTGAACCATTTTCCAATGGGTTTTCGTAATTTTAGGTAGATTACATATGTAATTTAGAGCTGTCTTGCCAAAGTCATCAGTCGTATTTGGATCGACACCACTTTTTAACGCCGATTCTACTTCGTCCAAATTGTCCATTTCAATAGCATTGTGTATCGGTGTTAACACTAACTTTTTGGATTCAGACATCGTGAAACTTGCGTTTTTGAACAGAAACACACCAAATTAACTGTGAGCTTTGATCCGCTCTAAATATAACGACGAACTGAGATTAAGCCGCAGAGACGATTGCTGATTCTTCCTTCGTCCCCTCTACTCGTTTTGTGTAAAGTTTGTTGATTCTAAGAGTTTCCTTATTTACATCGTCGCCGTTATTATTACTGGGTGTTTATTTCAGCGATCGAATAGTTTAAAAATTATACAAGCGTGTATTATGTACGCGAGCGTAAGTTTTTAAATATGATTGCATACGATAGAGAAAGAGAAAGAGAAAAACACCGACCGTGTTAGAGATTCCTGCTTACGTCATACGCAAAATCTCTTCTGCAGCGCTCAGTCGAAATGAGATTTTGGCGAGCTTTATATGCAGCCACTCCCAGAGAGGTAATTTACTTTCCCAATTAAATGCAAATGCAATTGTCAAAAATTAAAGTACGCAAAAAGCCAAAAGTCATGGAAAAAAAATTCAATCAAAAAGGAAAAGTCACTCAGAAGTTACCCTTCGGCTGATTTTTGACGCAAATAAAAGTAAAAATACAGAATAATCTGCTACGGTCCTGGCCGAAATCGTGCTTATACGATATATATAGACCTCTTTGGATTATATGCAGCAGTGACAGTAGTGCTGCGCTGCTGCTGCGATTCGTCCAGGTAAAACCAATCAAAGCAGTTAGGGATTTTGCTCCATCGCCGCTGAGCATCGGCGCAGAGGCTTCACGCTCTGCATGCACACAAGGCAGTTAATGCAAGAGTAATTGGATTTCAATTTCTAAGTAGACTTTGCAAGAGTGAGAGCGAGCGAGAGAAAGGGGCTTATAAGTTGTTTTAAAATGGATTGATGAAGTGAGAGAGAGAGAGAGAGCGAGCGCATGTGTGCGCGGAGGGCGCAAATGTATTTGTGTGTATGTGTATATTTTGCTAATGAGTAAATACGCACAGATATAAACTTTATATAATATACATAAAATAGTACACGAGCTCGTCAGCGCTAAAAAATTGATTATAATTCCTTTTTTTTCTCTTCCATCTCGCTCTTTTTCCGACGACAACGACGATAACTACGGCAACAGCAGCAACGAGCAGCGGCAACGATGTATATAGCGCTGTATTATTACCATAAGTACCAGGGGCAGATGAAAGATAACAAGATTAGTTAGATAATAGGAAAGCACACAGGTATTAGAGCTAACGCTGTTAGCAATTCCTATATATATGTGTGTGTGTGTGTGTGTGTGTGTATGTGGGAGTGCACGCATATAGTACGCAGCAAATATACAGCTCGAGCGTATATCATTATGAGTATATATGGTGTATATAGTTCTACTACTACTCGCAGGCGTGTATTTGCATACTCGGCAGAAACCTACAGGCTTCTCTTATTCTCGTAGCGGAGGGAAGTGTAACACCCAACCCCCAACTCCCAGCCACCCCCTTTATTGTTGAATTAAGACTCGATGTGCAATAATACTCGCACATACACGCAAGTATGTAAAACGTACTTGAAACACACAAAAATCGAGCTTTGCGCATAACCGATATAATACCATTTACTCCGCGGCACATCGTCGTATGTTGAGCGAATAAACGAATGCTTTTGAAACAGACGCTCGGCTTACTTATCGGCGCCTCTTGTACGCGCGGCCATCTCTTATACCTGCCGCGGCGCGCAGGGGTATACGAGCAGGGGACTGCTGGAAAAAGGAAAAGGAGGAGGAGGAAATAATCCAAAAAAGCCTCGAGCGCAACGATCAATCTCTTTCGAGCAGAAGCAGCAGCAGCCGAAAAAAAGAACGGCGCTATACAGTATAAATCTCGGGCTAATCGATTGGCATTGTTCGGGTGCGAGCGCGAGAGTAAGAGAGCGAGAGACGGGGGTGAGCTATAGGTGCACAAAAGGCCTTTAGCGGTGCACACGGATCGCGCGGCAAGTGTGCGCGCACACATACACCCCTAAATTTCGGTCCGGTGTGTGTGTGTGTGTGTGTGTGTGTGTGTGCGCGCCGATCAGCGCGAGCTGGAAAAGTGAGCCAGAGAATCGTATACGGAATCTCGCCATATATATAGTTGTAAACTTTTTACTTAGAGACTCGGCAGTTGAGCTCGGCGCGCGTTTGTACGGTACGCGTGCAATGCGCCGCCGCCGTTTCAGAGTCCTTTATTTTTTTGCTGTTGCTAGTAGTGCACGGAGGCAACTCACTCGCCAGCTCACCCGCCTTCTTTTTACTCTCTACTCCTACTCGCTACTCCTTTTTTGTGTGTGTATGTGTGTAGTTGTATGTAGCGCGACTGCTGCTGCTGCTGCGGATATACAGGAGGAAAGAGATTTATGAGACTGCTGGATTTTCTCCCGAGCTATCGCCGAATCGAAGTTAATTCAAGCTTGCGACGACGACTGTATCCATACAGTGCGCGCCATTTACGCAAATGGAATGTTTTACTTTTCATTACGCAGGGGAATAAGCTCGACTTCGCTTCTATTTCTTTTGTCTCGTACGACAAAAGCGATCGAGCCAAGGTTTATACTAATATTGGATAAATCGATGTAAATGCAATGATTTATCGTCCAATCGTCGACCAGAACGAAGACTTCGGGCCATAATACAGAGGGGGGTGGTAAGAGAGTTTGGAAAACCAAAGTGGCGACGACGCGCCTTGCTGCATGCATGCATGCACACGTGCAAACGCCATCGGATCTCGTGCATGTCCCATACACACACGGACATACATATATATCGCGAGCGAGAGCTAGTAGGCCGTTTGAACTCAAAGTTGCAACTACTTACGAACATGTGCAGTTAATTCATCGAGAGTACCAAGTTGCGGAGCGAAGCGTATAGTATGGAGCTTGCGCGCGCGGCACGTGCGCGCGCTATATTGATAAAATACACGCTCGCGTGCAACGTGCTTGCAAGCGTATACACACGAGGCACGTGCAGCAGCAGCAGCAGCTTCCAATAGGTCAAATCGCAAAAGTCGCTCACGATCGTCAAAGTACATTACTTCTCAAGGGAGCTAGTACAGTTGATAAATAGCCGCGCGCGTTGTATGCGCAATCCACACGAAAGAGGATATAAATTGCGGCGCAATCGTATTTATGCATATAAGCGGTTTAAGCTTCAACAAGCTCGATGCCTCTCTCTCTCTCTCTCTCTCTCTCGTCCGCGCTATGCGCGTCGTGGTGCTGGTGGTCGGAAATGTAGCAGCAGCAGCAGCAGAGGATGATGCCAGCGCGAGGAGCGGATTACAAGCTCTCTCTCGGACTCGTACACATAGAGAGAGAGAGAGAGAGAGAGAGAGAGAGAGAGAGAGAGAGAGATAGTTTGCTCCGGCGATGGCAAGTTTTGCGAGTAGGTATAGTATAGAGAGAAACAAGCAGCGACGCGACGCGCTGCCGCACACGTGTATACACCATTAATGCACACGTGTATGTATCGCGTATGTATACATCGACGATTGTCAGCGACTTACCTATATACGCGCACGAACGTACATACAGACGACGACGACGAAGCGCAGCGCTCGGTAGTATTAATAACCGGATTATATGGCAGAAGCAGTCCAAGTTTATATACAGAGTATACGTGTGTCTGTGTGTATCGCTTGATATTAATGTTTGGAAGCCAGCGGAGCCTAGCACTGCGAGCACGGCAAGCGACGTCGACGAGCGCATTACACGGGATTCGAACGCCAATGTACAAGCATATATAATATAATAACATTATATGTTATCGTTTAATAATATTTCCACGCGCGATATAATTTACATAATGCAATTCGTCGTCGTGCGCAGCGGGGCGCTTCGGTCTCTCTCTCTCTCTACATATATATATATTAATGCACTCGACGAGCCGCGCGATCTGTTTTGCCAAAGATTGAGATATTTATTTGAGTAGCAGCAACAGCAGTAGCAACAACAGCATCAGCAGAGCGCGAAAAGTGTCGTGTATTATATCGGCAGTATTCAGCACAGTAGGGTGTATGCAGGGGCTGCTGAACGCTAGTCGAGAAGAAAATTTAATAATCGTCGTAAGCCTGGAGGAATTCCTTCGGTTTCAAATCCAGATTCTCGTCGATCTCCGCTTGCGCCGTTATAGCTACAGTATCTATATAATATCGCTTTTGTTATTCGATCCCTCGAGGGGGCCGGCGGGTATACGTTCGCGAATTATTATCCTGTATATAGGTATAGCTAGCTAGCTGACTGCGCGGCATTGACACAGCAGCAGCAGCACCTATAGTGGCGATCCTGATCGCGACGACGCGCGTGATGATATCTGTATACTATATATGAAATTTCTTGCGTCCAGATTAATCGATTTTCGAGCCAGGCGAACTTTCATCAGCTGGGGGATATTATATAGAATACAAGACGCCTCGGCTCGGCGGTAGATATCGGCCGATTAATTTTTCAGAAAAAGCTCTAAAACTAAGTGATAAGCTTTTGCAGTTTTAGTTGTTCGGTAAAAGTTAGCGCGGAAAGCCTCGGAGCATCCGCGTTCGCGACCGTGTATTATGTATATAGTTACTATATCTGTATCTATGAGGGATGCGACGATGCCACTTTATCGCGGCGCGCGTGCCGCTCTGCACTACTCGAGCTGCTGCTGTGCCGGGGAAAAGAGTAACTTTTTTAGAAAAATATCATTCCCCTGCCGACGTCGAGCGAAAGAAACGTACCCTGTAGAATTGTCCCGACGACTCGTCGAGTATACGTATCGTAATATATATAGTTTGATCGTCGACCGTAGCTGTTGCTGCTGCTGTTGCGAAGCAAAACGCTCAACTCGAGAGACTCGTTCCGTTTCAAAGGTACCATACGTAAAACGGCTCATTATATGTTGGATGATTTCATCCTCCTCGTCTCTCTTTTCACATTACTCATTTCGAAACTTTTTATGGATCTTTCTTTTTTATGTTTTTTATATGTTTTTTTCTACGTCTTATATTGCGTTTGTAAACACGCAAAGGAAATATTAAATTCAATCTCTCTCTCTCTGTCTCTCTCTCTCTCTCTCTGTCGCCCGAGTTTACATAAAATAACGAAATGAATGAGGAGAGTAGGAACGCTGCGCGAGCTTGCAGCGATGAAATTGAAAAATGACTCGGAGCGAAATTAAAGGGCAAATAAAGCGGCAGCAGCTGCAGAATGCATACGGAAAAAAAAGGAGTCAATCAAGCATTCGGAATTCATATTAAAACGCTTTGGTTTGCCCGCGGAACATTTGCCGTGTGCGCCGCGGGTCGCAGCATTCGCGCACGACCTGTGTATGTTTTACACATTTTGCCTTACCAGCAGCCAGAAACAATGCACGGCTTTATGTATGTCGAGAGATGAATTGCATTTGCCGGTTGCGAACGCGCAAAAAAACATTATATTTTTTTGAGGGGGCGAGGGGCTACGGCAGAGAAAAAGTCGAAAAAAATGAAAATTATTAAATCGTTTACATATAATTATCCATAAACAGAAATGGCACTGGTACTGCTTCTCTGCTCTAACTCGTTTTATTTTTGCTTTTTTGCCTCGACAAGTGGCTGCGAGCTGCGAGTTCATCGCGAAAAAGAGCACATGCACACTGCACAAACGTATAGAGCTCACGTTCCATATTTATATATAGGGGGCACTAAGTCACACAATCTTCTCGAGAAATTGTCCATGCGCAAAATGCCTAGCGCATGTCTGGCACTACGCTGCTGCACTGCCATTTCATACTATATATTTAATAATATATATATATAGCTCGTATACACGACGACTACTACTGCACCTACTTTCGCGGGAGTGAACTCGCGTTCCGCTAGATTTTTTTTTATCAAGTACTCGACTTATGACACACGAGCACTAAACTACCGCTACTGCTGCTGCTGCTGTACCAGGCCTCTTCCAGAGCTGTATCACACTCGCAGCATACAGAGCGGTATTACCGCTAGAAATGAAAGAGAAAAAAACCGAATAGTTTATTGAAAAAGTTAAGCCAAGTCCCGCGTACATATACTGCTATGTACACGCGCGCGCGCGCGCAAGCTCGAGCGAGCCGAACTTTTTAATTAGCGGTGCGCGCGGATAGAGAATGGAACACTCGCGAGCGCGCGCAGGAGGTTAAATGCATTAATTGCGTATTTGCCGAAAGAATTAGCGAAGCTAGCAGCAGCAGCAGCAACACACGATACATCGAACAAGTATACAGGCGAAAAATTGTAAACAATGCCGATCGTACAATGTACCTAACCGATGTATATAAACGCATTATTTACAGACAGCTCGAGCGTGTACAATGTGTATAAGTATATATAGGATGTACGTACGAAGTCGACTATTAGCGCAAAGCAGCTAATGAATTGGCAATCAAAGAGAAAGATCCTATAACATTTAAGCGCTTCGTTAATTAAAAGCGAACCACATGCTACGTGGACGCGAGAGCGAGATAGAGAGAGAGAGAGAGAGTACGGCAACCTTATATACGCGAGCAGCTGCTGCTGCATGTATATAGATAACAGAGACTCAGCGGGGTCTATTAAATATTCCTGGTAGTTATAATAAGCCTCGCGCAGTAGCGTGACCTCTAGAGCCTAAGAGCTGCGTAATACAAATCCGATTGTCGATCCATCAGTACTCTCCTATTCTCTATGTATGCGTTTGAATGAAGAAAAAGAAAAGGCAATGAAATATTTTATATCATTCCGCGATCGAGTTTGAATATGTATCGCGACGCGAATGGAAAATAAAATAAATCGAATGAAAGTTTTAAAGTATAAAATAAACGTATACTGGATCGAGTCTGAGCTGCGACGACGCACAGGAAGTATCGCGATTGGAGCAGCGGTACAAGGCACGTGTTTTTTAATTAAAAAATCCAAGAGAGCACTTGGGGGACATATGATCGTTTCGTTCTTCTTCTTCTCGTGGCGGGCGCATCAAAGGATATTGGAAATCAATTATTTTCTCGGAGCTTTCTTCGAGAGTGTATGTAATTAAAATGTCTGCGATGCATAAAAGCTCGATCTTATACGCGAGTGTGTGCGTGTGTGTGTCTTGTTGTACTTAAAACACGTTTACCTGAAACTCGGAGAAAAAATTTCATTCTCTCGAGCTTAATCCACGCGCCGGAGAAGTATTAAAGTGAAAAACCAAAAAAGAAGCATACGAACGAGAGACGACGACGTCGCGCTCGATCGATCGGCATGATATTGCGTGTTTTCGCCGAAGTAGTGGTAGTATAGTAGTGGTAGTAGAATAGAGCAGAGCAGAGCAGGTATAGGTATACGCGCGTGCGTGCGTGGCACGAAGCACCACCCGCACACGCAATGTAGCCTCGTACGTTTACTTTAGTAAATTACTGCGTGCGTATGTGTGTATACGGTGTGCGAGCTCGAGCGAGCTCGAGCGAACGATCGACTGCGGGCTGTGCGGTTTAATCGGCAGCCGGGAGAGAGAGAGAGAGTTTAAAGCTTTCGAAATGTTTATCTCGAGCATGGCGCAAGCACACGCGGAGCTTTTCTTATGTATACATATATCACACACACGCGCGAAGCACAGAGTTGGCGCGTTAATTGTGATTTCTAATCGCAAATGGTTCGTTTCGTTTCGTTCGCTCGTTCGTTCGTCGACGTATATACTTTTTTATTCTTCCTGCCTATATAGCGCGTACGTTTAAAAGCACCTATAATCTGCTCGATCTAATGCGAATGAAAAACTGAGTGAGACAGTTCGTACCTATACGAAGTAGCAGCACAAAAAAAGAACGAAAGCTTTTAGGTGTTTCACCGTTGACGCCATCAACGCGCGCGACGCCCCTTTTGCACGAGCACTCATACACACACACGAGCACGTTCAATATTACATTATACACACGGATAATAATCTTCTTCTCTTCCTCCTTAGCTCGTCATTTTTCATCAGATATATAATACGGCATGTTATACGTGCGAATTCCGCGCGCGACATTCGCACACGACGATATCAATTAAAGTCGGATCGACGCGCGAAGCTCTGAAAGAAAAAATTGGGGGTGTGCGGCAGTACCGACTAGAAGGAGGAAGAGAAATAAAAGAAATCGCGTGCGTTGGCGAGAGAGAGAGAGAGAGAGAGAAGCCTCGACACTGCGCTATATAGAGACATTGTCGCACGCGCTCGCGCGCGAGTCATCGGGACGGAGATCTCTCGTCTTTTTTGTTTCTCTCGCTCTCTCACTCTCTTTTTCTATAGGTAGACGACGGTGTATAAAATATATAGGGTTGAAAGTTCCAGTGATAGCTCGATGCCATTGACCTCCCACGCCAATATATCGATCGAGCGTAGTAGTATAAGTATTGTATATACGTGCGCCTGGCAAAATGTCTTTTGTGCTATTTAATATAGATATATCGGAGCAGTGCTTGCGAGAGAGAGAGAGAGAGAGAGAGAGAGAGATGATCCATTCCGAAATACAAAGCTCTCGATTTTACGCTCTCTTGCGCTCGTGTGTGCTTATTATATACGATACGATACGAAGGTTCGCAGCAGATTTACTCGACATACGAGTAGATTTATATACGTATGTATGTCTGTGTGTATAGACGAGTGAGTCAGAGGATGGCCCGATTCCAATACACATACATACGCCCGCGCGCGATGTTTGGTTAATTAAGCGACGCTTCTGTGCGTTACCTTTAATCGCTCGAGCTGCTGCTGCTGCTTTGGCATATATATTCGGCTGAGCTGATTCACGAAGAGACACACACCATTGAAGAAAGAACGCTGAAGCGAGGTATTATCCGCGATTATTTGACTTTTTTCTCTCTCTCATTCATTCACTCATTCGTTCCATATACGTTTGAAACGTATCGAAGGATTTTCACGCTTAATTAGAATATACGTATATACGCAAGCACGACGCTCATCGACGACATTGAGAGATTTTTAATTCGTTAAAAATGGCCAGCTTGTGCAATGGAATCGGGGATTTTTTTTATTTGCTTAATTACACACGAGCGTAGATATTTTTTCATTTGTCCCCCGTCACCGAGTTCCCTTCCGTTCTTTTTTTTTTTTTTTCTTTTTTTTCCTCCTCCCTCGAAACCTATGAAATATTTTCTACCCGCTGAAATGTCGAAGAATGGATGTCTACACGTATATCGAACACGACATACATCGAGGGAAAAAGAGAGAGAGAGAGAGAGAGATAGGACAGAGTTGAAAGGCATCGGTATATACGTATACATGAAAACCGCACTGCGATTTCTTTTTCACAATCAGCGCGGCTACTCGGCTGAAACAGGTAAAAAGGGGGAAAAGATGAGCGAGAGAGAAAAGTAAGGGAAGTAACTGGAAAACACGTATATGACAGCCACGCGACATTTCGCAGATCATTACAAAGCTATATGTATGCCCGCGCTTGCGAGTTTGCCGATGTCTTGTAATCCCGGCGGCGGTGGCGGCGGCACCGTTACCGGTGTGACATTATTACGCTCTTTTGACGCGCGACAAAAGAAGTGGAGCGACAGGAGTCGAGTAAAAAAAAATCAGTCGAGCACGCGCGCGATGCGATTCCGTATATAACTTTGTAATGTCCAACAAGTGTGCTGCTACTGCTGCTGTTGCGGCGCTTTTTGCAACAAAGACATTTCAAGCATCGCGTCAATTTTATTTCGCTCGCTCGGCTCTTTTTTTCGTTTTATTTTGTTCTTTGGTGTATGTGTGTGTATGCGTTCTCGTTATCTTTTGTTTAATTTTATACGTGCGCGGGCGGACACACGCACTATCCAGCTGTTCACCTGATGAGACCTATCACCTTTCATTTCGTATAATTGGTCGATGAGTTACGAGAGCTGCAGCTGATAAAGGGATTTTTTTTCCAACAAGCAGTCAGTTAAAAAAATCGTTTTTTGATCGGGCAAATTTCTCGTTTTATTTTTGCGTCCGTGGACATTAAATGTACGGTGACGCAAGTGTATACGTATATAAATTCTTGCATTCATCTTTTCCAGCCCGTCATTTTCAAAGGTCCACTCGCTCGAACATAAATGCCTTGATGCTGCAACAGCGTGCTTCTATACGTATACCGCGCGCTATGTGCTTGTTTGTGTTTGTGTACAAATGTTTGTTTTTTTTTCAACGTTCCGAGACTTCAAAGAACAATAAAAATTAGAGTACCCTTTAATTTATTTTTATTTTTTATTTTGCTCTCCTCTCGCTTAGATTGCTTTGACGAGTCATAAATGATGACTATTAAAAAATTATTGTTCAAGTGTTTCCGGACTGTCTGACCCTTTGAAGGTCTTTACGACAATTATAAACTAAAAAAGCGAGCAATTCTATCGAAAAAAGTTGTTCGTATAAAAGTGTTTAAAATTTTTCATCTGGATTTTAAAACATTTTTTCAAAGATACATTTCAATTTTTCGAAAGAATCCATAGATCAAAGCGTCCAAAAAATAAAAACTAATTAAGGGATAGTCTGATACATTTTTCACATAGAGCTCAGAGCTTCAGGAACGCACTGCGTATGCGATGCTTCTCCAGCGCACTTTTTATCGATCATATTTCACCGAGTCATTTGTTTTTTTTTTATCATATACAATAAATAAAAGGCAGCTTGAGCGCTCGCAAGCCGCATGGACATAACTACGTACGTATTATACGTATACGCACTGCACGTAATACGCACGAGTGAACGCAAGCTCATCCGGCTATTTATTTTAAATTTCGCCTGCTGAGCTAATTCAAATTCGAGCTTGCAGCACGATTTAACGGATTAAATGTATTTATATACGCCGCGTTCCAGGCACGCGCTATACACACGATGATGCTCGCGCGAGGCGGGCTTCATATGCAGAAAAAGTCTATACAAACGCAGAGAGGAGCTTGCGCAAGCTCGCCGCGCGAGTCTGCACTCTCAAGCTCAGCAGATATTTGTGCAAACACGAGAGGCAAAAGTAAACTAACTCCGCGCGGCCTAACGGATGAAATATCAATCGATACGGGCGTGCAGGTGCGTTTGTATGCGCGCAGCTTGTCGTGATCGCACGTATGTATGACAGGCTCTTTGCCATCCGCGCGCGCGCGCAAGTGCTCAAGCATCATCGAGATATATTATATATAGTAACAATATAATTGCGAACGTGATGCGTGGCGTATGGGAGGCTCGCTGCACTCGTAGTGGCTAGCCGCATATTGACCAAATCGCGAGCACTACTATCTAGTAGCAGCAATAGCAGTTATGGTATATGGTCGTGGTCGCTCGCAAGCTCGACCCGTGATTTAATTTAATTAAGATTTCAGCTCTATATCCATAAGTTCTAGCTTATACCGCTGCTGCTGTGTTGCGCCTGCTCTGCGCACACTGTTGCTGCTGCTGCTGCTGCTATTGGTATCCCGATGTCAGCCGATTATATTGAAATAACAATTCCCGCGTATGTATCGGGGCTTTGCTGGGCGCTTTATATATATATATATATATATACGCGAATGTCGGCTTTGTGCGCGAGTGTGTACGTGCGCGTATATGTAGGCATGATACCAGGACGAGGCCAAAAGGATATTTCGTGCAACGAACCAATACACCCACTAGAGAATAGCAAACTCTGCCATTGGCCCCGTGGTGTAAGGGTAGTACTTCTCTCGCTAGCTCGCTCGCTAATACTGAGCCCCGTGGATAAAGCAGCACAGCAGTAACAGCTCAGTGCGCCATAATATATAAATATACCTAGCCTCTGCAGCGCGCACATTGGTGTAGAACGTTAACAACCGACACGGGACGCACGATTATTTCTCCTGGAGAGGAATGCTGAGCACACTCGCTCTCGCGCGCACACGCACACACACACACACACACACACACACACACACACACACACACATACGCGTACGTGTACAGCCGCCGACGATATATATAGACCGTGAGGCAGACAGATACACCCCGTAGTTGGTACTCTCTCTCTCTCTCTCTCTCTCTCTCTCTTTCTCTACTATTTGCTTTAAAATGAAGCTTATATGCTGCTGCGCGTGTATTTGTGTGTGGGTGTGCAGTGCTCGCAGGACCCGATGTATGTACACACGGACCAACTTGTAAAGGCCCGATGTGTTGAGAGGAATTTTATGGCATGGCCACCAGGGAAAGCTCCATATTCCTTTTTCTTCTTTTCCTTCTCTCGTCCTCCCTTTCTCTCTTGCCCGCTTTTTTTTTCTTTTTTTTTTAGTTCGTGCCGCATAAGCTGGTGTATAGTCTAGTAGTTGCGCATGCATTCAACGTGCGCTTCGCGAGCTGGCAATATTTTTCCTAACTCGCTATTATACGGAAAAACTTTTCGCGGATAATTGCAAAAAAAAGAGAGGAGAAAAATTCTCTCCCTCTCTACCTCGACCGCATTCGTATATGAAATTTGCCGATAGTTTCAGCCTCGCGCGCGTATAGTATATATGTATACGTCGCGTTGCGGGGCAAAACATGTTTCAATCTAATACATAACTTTTTGCGCGCGAGTATGTATACGTGCGTGTACAACGTCAACCGGTTGACACGCGTGCTATATTGCCTGCTGCTGCTGTACGAGAGCTATGCGCACTGGAAAACAATCGAAAAACCATTAATTGGCGAGCGAGCAGCAGCAGCATCAGCAGCGCGTCCTTTGCGTGCGTAATAATTTTTTTTTCTTCGTTTATTATTTTACCGATAAAGCGGATTTTTAATGGCTCACCGCCCCTTCATCACCGCAACGCGGCGCGGATACTGTGCCGCTGCGTGTGAGCTACCACCACCTTATGCACGTTCGCACACACACACACACACACTTATACATACACCCGCGAGCCCGATGTTGAGGCCTCCCCTGTGTGTTTATCTGCGTATATAGACGCGAATATATTACGCGTGCGTCATGCTCCGTATTTGCCCTTCAGTTCTGAAAATATCTCGTTCTTCCGCTCGTGCGCCAACCCCACACACACACACACACACCGACTCCATGCATATGATGTCAGCGATTACGTATATAAGCCCGCCACGCGCCCTTACGCATATATCTAGGTGTACGATTGTGGTGTGTAGAGAGAAAGAAAGAGAGAGAGATAGATCCCCAATGTGTCTGGCGCTCCATATGCACGTGCTTCCATGTAACGTATAAAGGTAAAACTGTAGGTGTAGGTACGAAGTCGGAGATATACGTGAACGAATTCGTTTGCCAAGACAAGACCCTCGACACGCATTTGGACGTTCAATTTTCGCCTTACACGACGACGACGACTATCGCGCACAGGAGCAGCAGCAGCAGAGCAGCGCATCACCCCCTCGTCTCCGTCTCTTACTTCTACTTCTTCTTCTTCTTCCTCTTCTTCTTCGTCTTTTTCTACTTCTTACTTCGCGTATAATGGATAGGAGGAAAAGGGGGATTCCCCGTGCGCAACGCCAACTCCATCTCGTGCATCATTGTTAATGCCGCGCGCCTGTGCACACGCCTCGGACATTTTTTTCATTCCTCCATCTGTACATAGCTTCCATGGGTATAGGTATATAATATAGCATCTGGGCTCTTATCGTTCCGTAAGAGTCGCGAAAGAGTAGACTCTATAATAATGATTCCCCGCGTCGAGACTATATGTAGCTGGAAGAACAGCAATAATCTCTCGTGTAGTTTTTTTCTCGGATCCTTTAAAAAGAAAAGAATGTAAAGAGTTACGTCGTTCCGATGTAATCGAGATGAAACAAAAAAAAAAAAGAAAATTCATCTCATCGAGTCAGCATTATATATACCAAGGAGCGCGACAGCGCACCACCCCGTATACCTTCCCAAGTCTTCTCTCTTTCTCTTCTACCTCAGCGTCAAATCCCATTTTACTATACGCCTCGTCCTGTATCTATATATCAGATCAAAAGAATTCCATTGTCCCGCGTAAAAATCGAATATATATAACGGCCTGGGTATATACGCTTCGAATTCAATTCGTATACGTTTCGATTTGCGAGAGAGAGAGAGAGAGAGGAGAGAGAGAGAGAGAGAGAGAGAGAGAGAGAGAGAGAGAGAGAGAGAGAGAGAGAGAGAGAGAAGACTACGAGGTACAAGTAACGCGAGCAGCAGCACAGGAATGGAGTGAGAGAGAGGATGGGAGGGAGAAAAAAGGAAAACAACTCTCGCGCATTGGACTCGTCTATACACCATACTATACACCATCTGTTGCGACAACGGCTCTTGCGAACTCATCCTTATACTGCACCGTATTACATTGTAGTACGTATAGCGGTGTGTGCGTCAGTGGAAGGAGAAAGAGAGCGAGGAAGAGAAAAAAGAAACAAGTCTAAAGCCCTGCCTAGACGTAAAATAAAATCCTTATATCGCGTCTTGCCGAGCTGCACCCCCACACCCCCTACCCGCTGCGCGTCCTTCTTCTCTCCGCCTCCTCCTCTCTTTCGCGCAGTACACGTCTCTATGTATGTGTGTGTGTGTGTGTATAATTCTTCGAATAAAGCAGACGATACAAATCTCCATCGACGGCGGAGGTATAGTGCACCTGTTATGTGTAATACGGAGATATAGACCGAAAAGAAAATATACTGGCGCGGGCGCGCGCCTGCATACACGTACAGGATAGGCGTTGTTTGGTTGGCTTGTGCTACACACACATTTTATATTATATAGAGAAGAAGAAGCTTTTTCGAATACAAGTGTCTGATGCAGTATATACTCTGTATACGCCACTATACGAGCCAGTTATAAAGCTGCTGCTGCTGCTGCCGGTGGCGCGCGCAGGGCCATTAATCAAATCCAAACCGACTCGAAATTTTTATTACAAATATAAAAGTCCCCAAGACGTTTGCCTCCATTATACGATCTAATAAAAAAAAAGGGGGGGGGGAAGGGTAGAGGGTATTTGCAAAAAGAGGTAAAACGATCAGAGGCAAAAAAAATCTCACTCGTACAATTTCTCTCTTTCCCTCTCTCTCTCTCTCTCTTTTCTCGCTCAGCCTCTCCCGCGTGGAATACGACGGCGAGGCGAGACGAGGAGGCAGCAGGGGAGGCAATGTCGTCGTAGTCGTCGTCGAGGCCTCGAGAGTAAACGACGCTATGTGTGTGGTTCTGCTGCTACTGCAACGCGGACTTATACTCGTACGAATGTGTGTGCTATATCGAACGCTTCAGACAGACTGTCCGCTACTCTACTCCGCTACATGCCACCGTGTGTACGAATAGGATGTACGAGCGAGAGCAGAGAGAGAGAGAGAGTCGTCCATGCATGCTTGGTATATACCGTTATAACTATATATGGTCGTTCCTGTAAAGGGCAACACACTTGCGCTTAACGACGTCGTCATCCTCGGCGCTGAAAGAGCGAGAGAGAGAGAGAGAGCCAGAGAGGAACGAGAGTGTGTGTGCAGGAGCAGCAAAAGCTTCCAGCGCAGTAGTAAGCACTACCACTAGCACTGTCACATGGTCCTCTCATCCGTATACGCGTCTCTATATAAGTGCGGCTGCCATGCTGTTGACTCGGGGGCTCTTTATATCGCGCTCTCCTCTCTCATTTCATACCATTCGCACGACTTACTTTTCTCTCTCTCTCTCTCTCTTTCACTCTTTTTAGCTACATATATATATGTGTATACATACGGCGACCGTGGCCAGTAATAGTACGTACCAGTAGTAGTAGTAGTAGTACGTTATATAGCCCAGGGAAAAAAAATTTCCTACTTGCCCTTCGTGCTCGGATATATAATATACGGATGAGGACATCCTTAACGAGAAAATCATCCGCGATGTTGAATACCGGTGCGGATTAATCGTTAGATTGAAGATTAAAGCCGTAGGTTTCGTCGTTTTTTTCTCTCTTTCTCTTTCTCTCGTTCTCTCTCCTGTTATTTTTTTTCTCTCTCTCCTCTCTCTTCCTTGCTCTCGTGACTCTGCAACCTTGTCGAGGATTAAAAAAGATGATTAAGTCTCGCGCGCGCGTGGAAACTTGTGCCTCAGCCAGAAGTTGCCAACCCTCAAACACGCACACACACACACTCACACACATACACACATGTGAACGTACGCAAGCTCGCACATATATACACACATTGTACGTCATATACAATGTGCACAGACTAGCTCAAGAGTGACAAATATTTTCCGGTATACTCCGGGCTGCGACGCTATATAATATATAATCGTCGCCTAGGAAATATTGTTTCCCCCGGAGTCTTTATAGCTCCTAATTGGGGAGCAATTACGTGCGAGGCTGGCTGCCTACTCGCTCTCGGCAGCGCTCGTTTTGTGTGTTAAAGCGCGCGCGCGCGCAGAGTTCGAGCCGAGCGAGCAGCTCGCTTATACACATCGAACTCGGCGGCACCCGCGCTCGCAGTAAAATAACTCGCTCCCTATACCCCCGGCATATCGTCGCTAGCGCGGCGCGGCGCATTATGAGCGCGCGCGGGTGTATAGTTCTGGAATGAATTAGCCCCGGTGCAGCAGTATTATGCGCGCATAGCAGCTATGTATAACGGTGGCACAAAATCGTTATGCGATGGGCGACGACACATATATATATATATTATATAGGCAAGTGCGGCGATTGAAAAATTCCTTTCGAATTGCTCCGGTGCGATCGTGTCTGCGTAGTATCCTGTAATAGGCGTCGAACGATCGCACACTTCGGGTTTATCCCAAAACCACAATGACCATTCCCCCCATCCCTCCTATATATAGCACACGCAGCATGGGCGGCTTGTCGGAGTTCGGCGCGCTAAAAGAGCATCCGCGCGCACGTCGATATCCTGCGCGCTCCGAGGCCAAGCCTCGAGCTCATCGCCCCGCAATAATACGTATTACTAGTGCGTGCACGTTAAGGTCTACAAGAGCCGGAGGATAAAGCGAATCTTCGTGCGCTATATATATACTCTACTACGATACGCGGACGAGGTAAATGCGTGTATTATAGGTTGGTGCTTTCATGGAAAGCTCGTGTGCGCGGGGGTGTGCGCGTCGCCGTCCTGTATTCTCGTTAATCACGCAAATTCAATTGCCCCTCGCACGCGTTAATGCCAATGGAATACGTCAGGGCTCATACTTGCATGTATATATATATATATGAAAGCAGCTCCGATGCTGCTGCAGTGCATCTGCGTTATACGTATAGTAGGTATAGTCGCGCTTACAAATTTATAAGACAAATTGAGACTCTCGCCATCAATTAATCCCCCTTTCCTACCTGCACCTTCTGAGCTTCTATGGGTGCAGTGCGCGAGTGTATACATATACAATGTTATACATCCGAAACGCACGAGCGATTAACGCTACGGGAAATTCCAGAAACTGTTATTCCAATTTCAGATGCTAACACCCCCGACTGAAAGGATGAATTCATCTCTCTCTCTCTGGCACAAGTTATACGCCTTCGCGTCTCTGTCTCACTCTCGAGGCTCTCTCTATATACAATCTGTATAGCTGTATGAGCTATGTAAGGCAGGCAGGAGCGAGAACACGAAATCCATGCAGTTTCACGACTATATATTCCATCGGTATATATAGGATCTGTAGCATGTATATTCATGGCGAAATTTCGGACGCTCGAGGAGTTAGCTGCTGCTGGCCCCGACGTTGCAGTTGTCGAGTTTCTTGCACTGCGCGTCGCGTATAGTATACAAAAGCGGATAATATAATAAATATATTTCTATACGCCCGTAATACTCGGCAAGGGCGTGGGGGAGGGATCGAAATCCGTAAATAGTTCATGTATAAGTACACACGCGCGAACGAGCTAATGCGTGTGAGCACGAGGAGAGGAGTTTGCTTGCGCGCGAGAAATCCAGCTTAATGGACGCGCACTTTGCTTTCACCTAATATTCGCACGCGCCGCACTCGAGGAGTCGTTTGTTATAACGCTTATAGTATATATATAGTGTGCGCAAGATTTCACCTGAACACATCCACGCGCACACGTTATATATTTCTCCGATCTGTAGATGGACCTCGAGTTATCAAAGTTTCTTATCAAAGTTTCATTCCGATAACGAAAAAGAAAATATAACAACTTTTCTTGAATCCATTATTAGCCCATATATACACACACAGAACATCGGCTTAATTCATAAATTATACGCTATTTTTTCTTCGCCGTAATCCACGTGTATCATGTATACGGGCTCTCGTCGTAGTACGGCTCTAGCGCGCACAGATTCGATCTTTTGCAGGATGTAAAAAAAAGTTTTCCTATTTACTCGAAAAAAAAGCTGGCGAGGGGGTGCCGAGCAGCAACGAGCGCCGTTCATTGCAGAGGTTCGCGTCGTCGTAGTCGCGCCTCGTGTAGCAGTATACGCTATGCTATACGCACTGTGCTACAACACAAGAGAGCAGTGTACATAACGTGCACGGCACAGCTCGCTTATTCAAATTCGCTGCTCTGCGCTACACAAGCCGTGCGATATATAGGAGAGAGAGAGAGAGAGAGAGAGAGAGAGAGAGAGAGAGAAAAAAAGTTTCGCTTACACTTTTTTTCTCGCTCACTCGCTCCATCGTCGTCTATACACCCACCCACACGCACATACACGCGCACACGCGGGAGGAATGCAATAGATCGAGTCACGTGCTCCGGGTGTGTGTATAGGAGGACATAATAAACGAAATGATTGCGGAAGTTGAGCGCGGGTGTGGCTGCACACACATACACACGAACACACTAACACCAGCAGCAACACTCCTGCACAAGCGTGTTATATTTTTATCGAAGAGACGCTACACTTTTACGCGATAGAGATTTTTTCAATCTTGATTTAATTTTTGTTTGCTCACTTGGGGCATTGATTTGCGGCTCGTTCGCGGCTGACATTTTATTTGATCGGGACATAATTTATAGCCATGGGACCCGGAAAAAGTGTTTGTGCTTCGTTCCGTGGGAGCTTTGTTAAATTGTTCATTTTTTCGATTGATCAAATTAATTCTAGATAAATTGAGGATGACTTCATCTTGACCAGTGCGTCTTGGTAGAAATGTATAAAAATATGAAAGCTTTTCAATCATTACTTTTTCAGCACAATCGTGATGTCGATCTTTAGGATTTAAATTTTATCAAGAAAAATATTTCTATTGGTGCGAGTGTATTTTCTCTTCGGGGATTATGAAAATTTGTGAATAATTCATTTATTTTTGTCGAGATTGCGGAAATGTAATGTTCCGATATTCAAACTACCAATGTAATATTTAAGTTGAAAATATGTTTTATCTCCAGGAGATGTGGATCTATTTTGAACTAAACGAAGCTTCGTAACAAAAATCAGAGATAGAGCATTTCATGTATAAAATATTCGAATGCCCTGCATGTATAATTTTTTCTCTCCGGAGAGCTTAAAAGTATCGGTCATATTGCATTTTTGATAAAGTAGTAGAAAAATTTCTGCTTTTCACCTGGAATATAGGGACGCGTACGGATTCATATAATAGCAACAAAAAGCGTATCTAACTCGATGCCATATAAAGTCAACAGTTAAATGAATAATCCAAATTTAATTGAAAGTAGTAAAAGATTTTTTCCGCGCAGAAATTTAATATCTATGAAATCGGAGTAAAAAAAAAATTAATTTAAAAAATTGCGATCAACATTGCCGCTGAACAAACTACAGCAGCTCTAGAATCGCAAGAATTTTTTTTCTACAGAATCGTTCATAACGGGTAGTTTTGTAAGATTCTTAATTTTTAATGAACGTAGTTAATGTCAGAGTATAAAGTATTTACAGAAAACGAAAGAGTCGCAGGTCCCAGTTTGTTTGATACAATGTCATAGTCAATGTATAGCATTGGTATATTATTTTAAGTTGAGATAATATTTTGGAATACAACGAAAATCCAATAATTTAGTCTCGTTTGTACAATAATATTATTTATCATTTAAAATAGATTGAAATGTCAATTCTACCTATACTTTACATTTGCGATTTATGACAAAATGTCACGTTCGACTATTTAATTAATAGCCAATGACGAATTGTTTGATATATTGATTATATTTCGCGCGAATTAATTAATATTGCAACAAAAACAATCATATTATTTAACAGTCATTTCACGCTTATTCTAGATTTTCACGAATGTGTATTTTCCGCTCTCAATCTCTTTTACCCCTTCTCTGAGTTCCGGGCACACATATGTAGAGCCGATCCAAATAGAATACAACCAAAAGCTTTCTACCTGATTAAACCAAAAGTGGGTACGAATAATATAGGTTCGTTTTTTTTATGCCGCCGATCTCCGGGCTTCGATATTTTCGAAGCGAACAACTGCGCAAAAAGCAAAGCCATATAGAGTAAAACAGAAAAAAAAATCGAAAAAATCGAGAAAAAATAAAAGCACACACGCACGAAAATGAAGCTTTTCACATTACATTAATGATGATTCGATTGGCTCGTATATGAGAATCGAGCAGGATATTTTCGTTAATGTCGACATTTTCCCGCGCGCGCGGATCGAGGGTAGTTTGGCGTACGTGCGTGTGCCATGTCAAGCTGCTGCTGCGGACACACGACGATCACGAACGAACAAGTGGTCATCGATTGGAATAACGTATAAAGCACAGCAGAGCGGACACACGCGCGCAAGCTTCGTAGGATTCGCGAAATATTTGGAGAAATTGAAAATCGAGCGAGCGAGGGAGCGAGGAAGCGCGCATGTATACATCGGTATATACATACAGGAATGCAGCAGCAGCAGGGGCCAATACTCATAGTTAATCAAATCACATCTGTAGAACTGCAATTCTGGGATGTACTAGCCGATCGACACGACTATATACGCCCATCCGTGCCATAACGCCTATATAGATATATAGCGGATAGAGCGACAAGTCAATCTCGCGCGCGCCTGTTTCGAGCGAGAGAAGCGCGAGGGGTTCAGAGAGAGGGTCGGGCTGCTGCTGCTGCAGGTCGCCGGGATGAGGCTCTGTCGCAGCAACAGCAGCAGCGCTAACGAACGGCGACGGAGCGCCCCCCGCCGCCGCCGCCGCTTAGAGGCCTCGATGAGCAATGCACAATTCGAAATGAAGCGCTTATAAGTGCCGTTGAGCTGCACCCAGTGCCAGAGCGGAGACATTTAAATGGTCCTCTTGTGCGCTTGCGACCTCTAATGGGAATGGGGGCGAGAAAAATCTCTCTCTCTCTCTCTCTCTCTCTCTCTCTCTCTCTCTCTCTATAAAAGCCATAAATAAAAGATTCTCGAGTATTATTTATGGTCGGATAGTAATTAAAAGTGTGATAGACGCGCGCAGTCTATATCATCCTATAGATATATAAACGCGTGGCACAGACTACAATTGAGATGTAGAAAATAGATGAAAATGATAAGGTTTTTGCCACCGACGCCCTGCCGTAGTAGTCGTCGTCGTCGTGCTGCTCTTGTATGTGTCAAGAAGGGGCATTATTACTGCTAGTCAGTAGTTAGCAGCAGTAGTAGTAGTTGTAGCCGGCGAGTCTTTTGTTTCTCGATAACCGGCGTACGACCGAGCGAGAGAAGGTCTCTTAATGCTAGCTATTGTCTTTCTTTGGAGGGTTGCAGGTGCAGACGGCTTTTCTAGATATATACCCGAGGCTCCTGTGTAAGTATATATATGGGATGCCTCTTTCTGCAGTTTTTTTCCTCATTTTTAAATTGCTTAAATATATGAGCTTGCGAGAGGAAGAGAGAAAGAGAGAGAGAGAGAGAGAAAGCTGCTTTGCCATCCCAACGTGCGCGGGAAATATTTCAATGTTTTTTTGTGTCGTTAAATCAAGGCGCTTCTGCGGCTCCCGAGGACAAAAGGCGCGACTCTCAATAATTTAATGATTTTTTGCTTGGTGTTCGGACGTACAAATTAATTGAATTTTTAATTTTTTCATTATAGCACGATAGCGCAGTATGGCGATGACCTCTTACGGAGGATCTTCTCACATAACTGGATTTTACAGTTAGTCCAGGTACAAAGGTCATATTTCAAATATTTAACCCTTTCAAGTTTGTCAAAAAAAAATTCAAAAATTATCAACTTCGACATTGAATAGCCAAATGAATACTTGAAAATTTTACCAATCATTTTACTTATACTTTGAAAATCACTTTGTAAATTTCCATTTAATTTCAGGTTTTTTTCATTATTATAATTATTAATTAATCAATTTCAGGAATTCTGGATTTTTTTATTGAAACTCGTAAAATAGCCAAAGAAATATTTTAGCTAATTACAGAAAGTATAATTAGACATTCTGTTTTCACAAGTTTACTTCAAAAATTGAAGGCTCATTTTCAGTCTTGGTAAAATGCAAATTTGTGTGCAGCCGCAGTGTTTACATGCTAATTTAGAATACCGAGAAAAACGTTCGCCATCGACGGCGACATTAGTGCCTGCGACCTAAGTAGAGCAATATTATATATAAATACGTTCAAAGCTTTCAGCTTGAATCCTCGAGCGTTATTATCATCATCCAAACAGGGATGTAGGGTATCACGTGAAACAAAGTAGCAAAAATAAATAAACGGAGTCAATAATATTGATCAGCTGACGCGCGCGCGCGACATTGTTATTCATACCGCGCGATGTAATGAAAGTTCGACTTCTGTATATAATTATACAAGTGAAGAGGGAAAAAAAATAGCGTCAAAGTAACTTGGGTACACAACGACGCCTGTGACGTTGTTGGGGTGTATAATTCCAGAGACCTCCGCGTGCAGAGAGCGCAGGTGCACACAGACAAAGTATGAATATATACACCGGAATTTTATATACACGCGCGCGCTCGACGGCGTCATGGGATGGATAAGGACAGATAGAGAGACACGGGAAAATGAAGTGAAAAATTCGATCGCGTATACGTAGGTATATGTATGCATCATCGTGCCGCATGTATATTGTGTGGCCTCGTGTTCTCATTAAAACGCTATCCGATAGTATGCAGAGAGCCGCAGGAGGCGAGGCGTATAACGCGGAGAGAGAATTGGCATTCGCGCTTTATAAAGCTTTGACATTCGATAGAAGGCTTTTCGATTCGCGTGCGAGCGCGTTTTCTTTCATTTTTTTTCTCTCTCTCTCTCTTCTTCTTCTTCTTCTTCTTCTTTACCCACTTTTTCCTCTTGTTCACACTACATTCGCTTGATTACAGCGGGAATGGAAGTCGGTAATGGCTTCTGTTCTAACGCTGCTGCTGCCTATATTGCGCCGTTCGCAGAGAGAAGTACAGGCTAATTAATTTTTCATTTGCCATGGGCAATGACGATTATAACCACGGCTCGTTGAATCGTTTCTCTTCTTTTACCTTCTCTCTTTTACCCTGTTCCCTTTTTCATCTCTTTCATTTTTTTATTTTTCTCCATACATCGACACGGGTAATAATGCATATAAGCACCGCCACCGGCACGGCTCCGTACGAATGATTATTGTGCGTGAAATTTCCATCGATGTTATAAAGCAATTTTTTTTCATTCTCTCTCTCTCGCTCTTGTTCTGCGGCACAGCCAAGTTTTCGCGCCACCGCAGACGTGCGTATATATACTTTTTTTTTCTTTCTTTTCGAGGCGATATAAGGGAGAGAAAGAGCTAACGCTGACGACGGAGACGTGTCTCGAATGACGAACAATATAATACAAAAAGTATCGTCGCGAGAAGTGAATACATTTTTGCGTGCGCGCTCGACGTCGGTCGCGAAAAGCTGCGTCAGCTCTCTCGGGCTCTACAGCATTCCTCCTCTTTTTATTTCTTTTATAACATTTTTTATACACGTGACCGTGGTGGTTATTATTTCTTTTTCTTTTTCTCCTTTTTTTTTGGTACAGGCATCTCTCTTTAACAACAACGGTATACATACGAAACCCTCTCGGCGCGCGCGCGCACGCGTTTGTTTACGTATATATACACGCGTTTATATACGAAAGTAATAACGAGATTTAGACGCGCTCCGCTAGGCCGGCCCGGGAAACGTTTTAATTGAAGCGAATGAAAAATTTTCCGCTGCCCGCGCGCGCACTCGCAGTCACACGTATCTCTATATACCTAGAGAGATTTGTGCATGCATATAGACACAAACGTCTATGAATAATTTTCTACCGTGGGTAAAATCAGCTTGATAAATCGATCGGGCACCGGGCCGCTATATACGCAGAGACCAAGCGCGCATCTATATATTTAATACTTTTTCTCCGTCTCTGCCGCGGCTCCGTCATAATAATAAGCATAATAACGACGATAATAATAATAATAATAAAACAGGCTGAAAACGATGCCGCTGCTGCTGCGCCGGGTATCAGCTGATGAGCTTGCGCGCAGCCGGAGGATCGTTCATCATCGTCTTTGTCGTCGTAGTCGTAGTCGGGCGTGAGGGGAGGGGAATGAACAAAAAAAAATTATCATCGTTGTGGTCGCGCGCGCGCAACGACTGCAGCAGCAGCGGCAGAAATGAGCTGCGCCGACTATAGGTCTCTCTCGGTGCCTATATAAGGGGATGATACATCGGCGTGCAGACACAGACAATACGCGGCATTGTTTCCGCTATTAACTGTCGTGCAGAGCGAGCTAGCCCTGTATTATATTCGCACTCATATACACACACACACACACTTATACAGCAGCAGCGGCAGATATATGTATATATGTATGCAGCGGCGGCGCACAAAGACGCATCAGACAAAAGAGATTGCTGTTTCATTATTATTGCGTCGCAATGTGTGTGTGTGTGTGGCCTTATACGCCCGAGTCTCTGTGTATACGTGTGCGACTGCTGCGAGGAGGATGAGGGGTTGCGCGGCATACCTCTGAAAATCGAAGCTCATCGATGTGCGTTCGGCTATATACTCTTGTGTGTATATGAATTCACAGGGTGTGTGGCAGGGGGTGCGTTGGCATCGAATAATGTATGCACACACACATACACGACTCTAACAGCAGCAGCAGAGTTCGAGATTGGTTTGCAAATCTATGCAACAGCAGCAGCCTGTCTATGCGTGTCTATGTCTCTGCCACGTACCGCGTGTACCGGAATGGGCATGTGCATTTGTGTGGGTACGTGTAGCAGTAGTTATACGGCAGATGATGATGATGATCGTGTGCGGTTCGTATCCTCCCTCCCTCTCCCCAAAAGAGAGTAATACGATAGTGCGCACCAGAGTCTGTTTTTGCCGCCTGCTGTACTTGTCTTGATGAGCTTTGCGCAAGTATAATACGCATTTATCCAGGCTCGATGCTCCGCAAGTCGCGACATCTCTCTCTCTCTCTCTTTCTCTCTCTCTCTTTCTCTCTCTCTCTCGAGCTATCGAGAGAGTCGGCTGGTAACTTTTGCATAACATACGGTACCCTACGATATAACTATAGCTGTAAGAAAAAATCGCCTAACAAGCGTGAAAAGAAATAACATCGATTACTCTCGAGTCTCGCTGCATCGTTGAACAAGAAAAAATACAACAAAAAATAAAAAGAAAAGAATAAAAATAAAAAGAAATAGAGAAGAAGGAAAAAATTGAAACAGCAACACAGCATCAACACGTTTCACGGATAAAATGTTCCTTGCGAATCGTCGAGTAAGGTAAATATTTTTTCAAAACCTTCGTCGCGCAAGCGGCGCAGTTAGTTGCTGCTGCTCTAGATCACTATATATATATATATACCTATATATTGGGAGCCATCGTAGCGAAAGCGAGAGAGAGAGAGAGAGAGAGAAAGAGAGTCTACATCGAATTATCTCTCCCATACAATTCTGAAAGCCTCAACGGGGACGGCAGCAGCAGAAGCAGGCACGAACGAACGCTGCCACCGCCGACGCCGCCACCCGACGACGACGACGACGACGACGATGCTATATAGAGAGGGATGGTTGGTGGAGGTGCTGCTGCGCGCGTCGTATAACTGCCGGGCGAAACGCTACATACATAAAGGTTCGAGGGGAGGCGGCGCTGGCAGTGCTGCTGCTGCTACGGAGGAGGTGGTGGTGGTGGTGGTACTCCAGTGATGGTGGTGCATGAGGCAAGCGCAGCAGAGCAACAAACGATCGATAGCCTCAGAGAGCAGCGACTCACACTGACTCTGTGTGTGTGCGTGTACGTGTGCTTATGGCTGAACATGCGAATGTATGTGCGAGTCTATACATATATCGCTCCCCTCCTGAGAGCTTGCACGCTCTTCTCTGCCTTTGCTCTGCTGCTGAAGGTTGGCGTTATACTAAACACGATGAGAGAGAGAGAGAGAGAGAGAGAGAGAGAAGGACAGATGCGAGGGACGCAAAAGTGCGAATGCAGCGATTACGCTGTTGCACTTATAAACCCCCCCCTGGCTCCTTCCCTTTTTGCTTGTGCGAGCGCCTTGTGCGAGAGCTGCAAGAGACAATTCATTTGCGTATATTGCGCGATACGCAGCAACGTGGAGTGCCGCGGCGCTTAAAATTAAGCTCTCAGTTGAATCTTTGAGATTCACGTCCCGCAACTTGACTGTCGCGCGCGGTTGAAGGCCGCCGCCACCGTTACATCGACGAGCAGACGGCGAGAGAAATTTTTTCTTTTTATCTTATATCCATCTTCAACGAATATTACATGGGAAAAGTAATTATAAATTAACGGTAAACTCCGAAGTTATTTCAACTACGATATTATTATCACTATTATTATTAAAGTCGGGAAATATAAGAAGAAGCACTGTACGAGTCTCCGTTTCTCGTGTATTATATACACTGAACTCGATAAATTACAGGACAGAGCCTTATCTATAGTAATCGGGTTTTTACTGCAACGAGAATGAGAGAAAGAGAAATTGAATCCATTAACTTATTCCCTGGTTTATTTCGAAAAGTTCATCCGAGTAAATGAGATATACGACTCGCGCGCGCGAATCACTATTACATTACGCTCGGTAATTTTCCTCCGGATCTTCTCGGTTCTTACACGTGTGCATCTTTATGCATAGAGAGAGAGCGAAAATCGAGAGACTCGCGTAAATGCAATATTGAGAGAAAAATGCGCGCACTGCGAGATTCGTATTTCTTCTACTCTGGCACAACACAAGGACGAGAGCTTGCGGTATATATACGAGCGGGGGTAAAAAGGTGGTTGGTAGTAACACCGGATCTCGAGCTTTATATCCTTTTTTTTCGCTCTCTTTCATACTTCTTTAGCGCCGCGCACGCCGAAACATTGTGTGTAGCAAAGCTTTGTGTTGCAACGCCGCGACGACGACGCAAGGGGTGAAGGTAGGAGGTGATATTTTTACTAGATGCGATGCGGGGGAGGTCGCACACATGTGCGTCGCTCGCGCGCGTTAGATGCAAAAAGGAAATTCCATACCTTCGTGCTTCTCTGTGTAAGTACATACAACGAAAACGAAGAAGCAGAAGAAGAAGAGGTAAGGAAAAAGACTTACCTCACGCAGACACACACGTTGCGAGCGAATAAGAGAGAGAGATTTTACTCACGTGTGGAATACAGATTTCCTTCAACATCGGATGAGATTTGAATATTTCAGGATTTTTTTCAACGCGCGCACTCACACACACACGAGCTCGCATGCGAGCTCGTACATCCATACATTTATCGCTTCGGGAAATGAGGATTTTTTTTTATTATTATTATATACTTTTTCAAGCCAGCCCTCGACGAAATGAACGAACGTACGAACGAGAACAGCTTTTCGATACTCATATCCGCGCAGCAACGGTATAGACATATGCGCGCGGCGGCAGTGAAATTGCAAACAACTTTAATTCCGTCGATGGCCTCACCGCAACGCATGCCATTTTGTGCTGTAGCTGCGGTGACAGCGGCAACGGCGGGCAGAGGAGGATCGTCGAAGAGGAAAGAGCAGCAGCAGCAACGACAGTCAAAGCGGCAGGGGAGAAACGATTGTCACACGAGACTCGCCCTCTCGCCTCGACTCGGCTCGCTCGTCGATTTCTTGAGGGAAATCTCGATATCGCAACGCGCGCGCGCCACTAATAACCCGATACATTTCTCTCTCTCCGATCCACGCGACAACGACGACGAGTAGAGTCGTGTTTCAGAGCTTTTGCACGCCCTTACGCGCCAGAGCGAGCAGCGCACACCAATACATCTGTAATATGCCAGTCGATGCTTCTACACACAGTCAGATTATATATATATAAAAAACTGTCTGTGTGTACATGTATTTTTTTCTTTCCACTCGGATGTGTAAGATGAAATTATTGAACGGTTAAGAGGCAGGAGAGCATATGTGCACGTTGTCGTCGGCGTTGCGACGACGTCGGGGAGGAGGAAAAAAACTTCTTTTTTAGCGAAATAATCCTTATTCTCGAGAATACCCATCCCATCGTCGTCGTCCTCGCCGTACTCATAAGTATAAAACAAAAAAGAAAATACAAAAAAAATAAAAAGAAAGAAAGCGAAAAAAACACAGAAGAAGTTAGCTCGGGCGCAGCCCAAAGTCTCTGTACATAGGTATATATTATACGACGTATATATATGTATAAAGTCTCAACTCGAAGTTGTACAAGTGCCTCTGAGGTTTTTTTTTCTCACACCAAAAGCCGAGCCAGCCAAGCCAAACCGACTGCAGTCTCGCGCGCGCGCGCGGCGAGGCTTGCTGATGACTATACACCGCACACGGCTTGTGCTTCGCACACGCACATATACTACTACACACATCTATGGGGCAAGAACACGCACACAGACGTAAGCGTGTAACGTAGTGTAGTGCGGCGGCGCCCTCCGTATATATAAAAGGGTGATGCTTATATACATGTAATATAGGAGTCGAGAGGCACGAGACGAGCTCTGTGTGGGTGTATGCGTATCGGTGTGTGTGTGTGTGTGTGTGTGTGTGTGTGTGTGTGTGTGTTCGCAGTGGAGTAGGAGATCGAGTTTCGCTTAACCGTGCAACGGCGGTAGCAGCGGTGCGGCGCTCACAGACCAAAAAGTTGCCTTCTCTCTTTCCAGCCCCGCGCGCGCGTTCGCACACAGACACATAGACACATTACTTTGCGCACTGAGTGACTGTGATATATAGATATAATATATATATATATGTATTTGCGCGCGCGCGGCGTGCGTGCGAGCGTCTCTCTCTCTGTGTTTGGATGTGTATGTATGTATGCGAGAAGGCAAACAATCCAACTCGTTTGCTTATTCATGAGTAAGCGAGTGAGTGAGAGCTGCGCGAAGAATTTTTGTGTACGTGTAGAGCAGAAGCACACAGCACGAGCTAGGCTATACACGTAATGTATGTGTGCGTGTGTGCGTGTGTAGCCTCTCACTCTCTTTGAGACGGCGCGGAGAGTAGCAGCAACAGCAGCACATTCTGTCTACACTGCCTCATGCTGTACAGTATACAGCCAGGAGAGTTGACGGTGCGAGGGTGGAGGTAGCAGGCACCATTGCACAACTTTCCTAATTGAGTGGACTTGAAAATTTTTCGATATATATTGCGCTCGCGCGAGGCTGCCTTCTTGTTTCGGGGCAAAGTGCGGACTAGGGGGAGAGAGTGCGAGAGAGAAGGAGCGCGAGTTTGTCTAATAATTTTGATTTAACACACGGCTTGAACGTGAGAGCTGGCGCGAGCGCAGAGAGCTTAACACGTCTCCCTGCTAGTGTGTGCCTCGCGAAATTATCGAACAAACGAACTTGCACCACCTACACACACACACACACACACACACACACACACACACACACACACACACACACACACACACCCTTTCTGTGTGTGCCAGGAAAATAAGCTTCCTTGTGTATTCATATTCCAAGTGCAGCGAGGAGTTTTGGAATTAAAAATAGAGCTCGAGTTCTCGACTTATAATGTATATAGGGTAGTATAGTATAGCATATATTAGTAGAGGTACGCGTACACGCATGCATACATAAGTACGTGTGTGCAGCTCCTCGTGGCGCAATCTTTTGAAATTTCATTAAACGTATCGCCTTATATACGTATCGAAAGTTTCGGATGATCTTGCCAAGTTCCGTACCCTTTTATATGCATAGAGCAGTACGATATAGATAGAAGCTTGCGAGCTTGCAAGCGGCTACCCGAATATATGTATAAGGGGTGTATATAGAATTTAAACAAGTGCTTCGGAAAAAGAGTGCGATGCCCTTCAACGGTTACATGCTGCATCTGCTTCCTCGCCATTATATTTTTGCCAGACTCACATATATAACGCATACTCTTTCACTCTATTATACGCGTAAAGCCACTCTCGATTTTCTTCTTCTTCCTCCTCTTCCTTTTGTCTGGTCGTGCGCGTTGTGTTGTTTTGCTCGGCACCCCCCGCCGCGTCGATTGCTTGCCTCGCACACTGCAACGGCAGAGCTCGGCCAGCCAGACGGGCCGCCTTTTGTTATTGCCGAGCTGTTTCATAATATAGGATGCATTATATATAAATATATATATATCTGTAACACGCATGCACGCGCGCCTCCGTTATAATATATGTCTGCAAGCTCGCTGGCTGCTGCTCGTCTTTCGCTATCTTCTTTTTTTTCAACAAATTTTTATCGCGCCTCTTGCTTATTTCTTATTTTCCATTCTTTTTTTTTGCCTCCTGCGATGCATACAAGTAAAATTTTCCGAATCACGTCTGCTGCACACATACGGACTGCAAGCGAGCAGCAATATTTCATTGTCGTAATCGATAATCCACACCGGCTGCGTGGAGGATAGTTGTTGCCATTGCCGCTGCCGCCTCGCATGCTCATGCCAAAAACGAGCTTCTCTCTCTCTCTCTCTCTCTCTCTCTCTCTCTAACTCGGGCATGCATTAATCTTCGCCAGGAGCAGCAGCAGCACACGCACATTGTGCGCGTACCTATACACCGACGCACGTCGAGCCACAGACGAGCTTCATTAAAGCATTCTTCACGCGTCATTTGCTAGACGCGCGCGCGCAAGCGACGTCTTTATGTGCCTTAATTGTTTTAAAACAAAAATTTGAATTTTTTGCGTCCATCGTTTAGTGAACATTGTTTACTAAATCTTTTTCTTCTTCTTCTTCTTCTTCTTTGGGGTTTTCTCGCTTCCACTCCAATTGCCGTACACACGCACACGCACGCAAGGATATATCGAAAATTGCCGCACGATCAGCAGTTCTCGTTGTTTTTTTCATTCATCGTCGAGTTGTGCACTATACGTACCCACACATTCGAACACATAGACGATACAAGTCTCGAGGAGTCGCGCTGTGTGCAGCAAGCTCCGCACGAGCCAGCACAGTGTGTAGCTTCTCTCTCTCTCTCTCTCTACTTCTCTTTCCGCTCGCGTGGAAATAAAGTACCTGCACTGCACTGCACACACGGCGGCACCAGCAGAATGCGCCGCGCCGCGTGCTTATCCGTATAAGAAGTTTTTCATCTATACACATCATCCACGCGTTCGTCTGTGCAGTGTCTGTCTGTGTGTGTGTGTTTATATACGTGTGAGTGCGCGTGTAAGTACAAATAGTATAGTTTGTGCTAGTGCTGTATGCTACTGCGCGCGGTTCTTCTCTCTTGAAAACTCGCGACGTTTGAGAGCCTCGAGACAACGTACCTTATATACTACCTACGTATAGCCAGCAGCATTGCAAGTGAACACTACTTGTACGCGATAAGAGAGTTTTTCTGCCCTCTATTTTTTCCTTTCGTTCTTTTTCTAATTCATTGTGACTCGTCGAATTTCGTGCGTTAAGTTTTCGCGTAAATATCGAGACAGCCGCGTGCGCACGACGTATTATTTATCAGTCGCACACTTGTATCGGTAAAATAATATACTAACACCTTTCAGCGAGCTGCGTGCACAAAAACTATATCAACACTACCTAAATCCAACGGCCAATGACAAAGCGTTTATTTCAAACCCCCATTGGGACATCACTTTTTCAAGTCCATATAAATAATACAATAATACTTATTTTACTAAGAACTCAAAAAAGAAAAAAATATAGCGATATACCTTGTGAAATTATCGACGCGTGCTGCCGTAAATACATATTTTACTACCACCTGCAACTCTAATATCTAATTAAACTGCGTACCTAATATCACGTGTGTACTGCCATCATGTATTTTATTGGTGCGGGTTCTCTTTTGCGTGAATGTTATTCCACATACATTTCACGTGGGTGTTCGCCAATCGTGCGCCTGTGCGAATGATATTTTCATTTCAATTACGGTGTAGTTTCAATGACACAGGAGTGCCTCTAAATATCACGTGGAAATTACTGCTTATGATCAGTCGACGGTAGAGGGGGACAGTATCGCTAAGGAGCTATCACAATTACAGGTTAAACTCGCTAATGTACACTGCAAGTAGTGCGTCTAGTCGCTGGTTAGGAGCTAAAATCTTGCAGTGAGCAGACAGTTTACAAATTGGCAAATCGTGGAACAGTGTTGGCTACTCAATTGGTGCTTAATCTCGAATATTTTTTCAGGGCATATCGTTGAATTTTACTAGCAAGTGATGGAGAGCAATGTAGTAATTAGGTAAAACTGTTTTTTTTAATTACAGTCATGACTTTTTTTAACTATTACTTTATCAAATCTGATATTCTTCAGGATGAAAGAAGAACTAAAGTATACTTGGCCAGATCCAGATGAAGATTACGTTTCAGATTCGGTGGACTTTTGCAAAGCCAAAAACTGTGAAACATCCAAGTTTTATGAACCATTAGTGAGTTAAGTAATATTTGTTTTATGCTCTAATTTTTAACTATCAACTATTACACGATTATAATTTTAGGAGGATATGGCGTTACAAATACAGTTCGGCGAAAAAATATTTATAGATTTCGAGTGCAAAGACGTTAAACCTGAACTCAAGTCTCTATCGAGGACCATCTGCAAAACTGAGTATCAAAGTAATTTACCAATTGTAAAAATAGAAAAACAAATTAAGACTAATCGTTCAAACGAACGAAAGCTCAAAATTTCAATAAAAAAAAGGATTTGATTACGATGGTAATACTCAATTTCAAAAAAAGTCCCGATTAAAAATCGATAAATGTAAGACGATTAAAATATTAAGAAAAAAGACTCCAACTATATTATAATGTGAGTGCGAACTGTGTCAAAAAAGTAATAAAGAAGCGAGTTTAAATGTACATATTATCAACTCGACACATAAGAGCATTAGACCGAATGAATGTGAAATTTGTCACAAATCGTTTTCATCCAAGAGTAATCTCAAAATTCACATAAATACTGTACATAATCGGAACAAACCTTTTGAATGTGATATTTGTCACAAGTCATTTGGACAAAAACGTACCCTTCAAATTCACATAAATTTAGTACATGATCGCAGCAAACCCTTCGAGTGTGATATTTGTCATAAATCATTTGGAACCAAGAGTGATCTTAAGAAACACAAACAAGTAGTGCATGATCGTAACAAATCCTTCGAATGTGAGAACTGTCACAAAGCATTTGGACAAAAACCTCACCTCAAATCTCATATGATTTCAGTACATAATCAGAGCAAACCATTCGAATGTGAGATTTGTCACAAATCATTTGGATACAAGGGTTACCTCAAAAAGCATATAAATATAGTTCATAATCGTAGTTCATTTGTCACAAATCATTCGGACAAAAGCAACACTTCAAAACTCACGTAAATGCAGTACATGATTGAAACAAACCTTTTGAATGTGATATTTGTCACAAATTATTTGAATACCGTATCTATTCAAAAGGCACATAAATGCACTACATAATCGTAGCAAAGTCTTTGAATGTGACATTTGTCACAAATCATTTGGACGAAAAGATACCCTCAAATGTCATCAATGAAGTACATTTTCAGAATAAACCCTTTGAATGTAAGATTTGTCATAAATCATTTTCCTATAAGAACTATCTCAATAAACACATAAATACAGTACATTATCGAATCAAACCCTAGTAGGGTAAAATTTATCCTGAGAAATTTGAATAAAATAAAGACTTTTACACTCACATGAGTACGCCATGTCATTTTCGAAAACTTTTCTTATGTATATCCTTCAATTTTTCAAAGAGAAATAAAATATTCAAATTCTTCAAACATTTTTTAAGATTCCAATTATTAATTGAACCTTTTCCCAAGTACCTGCTATCGATCGGGATGTCAGCAGAAAATCCTTGCCTTGAATTTAACTTCGTACTCGGTTCTCTTCAACTAATATCTGTACATACATCAGATTGAACAACTGTGCATTTGTCGATAATAAAAGCTCTACAAAAAGTGATAATTAGGCTCGCTCGTATGTTATATTACATGTATACACGAATGCGAAGTTGCCACTGTATCGTGAATGCAAGAGCCGGATTAAAATCTTGGATATAATCAACAATTGTGCAAAAAGTAATTTCACAGCTATAATCCAATCGAATCTTTGGTCGTGCGAGCCAAGAACAATACCTCCGTAAATTTTGATCACAGTATTATAGTCCCGTAAGTGTCAGGTGAAATTTCGCGCTTCATTTACTTCTACGAGCCCCATCCAACGAGTGTCATAAAACTATAACTTTCTCTTTGTTCAAAAAATCATACAATTCTACTAAAGAAATGATTTATAGATACAATTTAATGCACTTCGCACGCAGGAACTAGATAACATCCCTGCGCCCGACTCAGAATTTAAGACTCGCGCTCGATGCATCGCACGCCATCGCACCCAATGTACATCGACTAATCTCAACACGTTTATTTCGATGATCAGGCCAGCCCTTTTTTAAGAGAGGATATACGCGCGAGCAAATCATGTAGTTTCTTTTCCATGTCTCTGTTGTCGAATAAAAGTGAATCGTACGTAAAAAAAAATTATAAAACACATGGTACCCGACATACAGGCACAATAGCGTCCAACTGTACGTCGTATATAAAACTAAAAAAAAGAGAAAATCAATCCTATCCTACGATCGAAAAAATTGATTCTTTTTCTATGCAGAGAGAGAGAGCCTCGATTCGAAATATCTGCATTTGCTGAATGGCCAGCAGAGATTTTTTATATTCTATTTCTCGTTTATATCATCTACACTGCTATACCACTGCTCATGCTGCTGTGCATTTATATAGCTGGCAGTGCAGAATCGAGAATAAGCGCGTGCGAGGCAAAAGGCAAGGTGAAAAAAATTCAATGACGTTCGATGCCTCTCGTCACGCAGAGATTTTACCTTCATCATTCGATACGGTAATACGCGATATTTTGCGGAGAACGATTGTTACTCATTTACATGTCAATGTGCGTTGGGTGTGATGCACTTGGCTTATACCTATGTGTGTGTGTGTGTGTAATATACGCACAGGCGTATGTACCACCGCTGCGCTTGGGAAGGCAAGCGTAAAAAAGGACAGATAATGAATTTTTCATATAAATGCTCGACGTTTCGTTTTGCGGAGAGAGATGTTATTATCACGGCAAGCGACCGTGCCCGCATCGATTTTTTACCATCGGGTTAAATCTCGCTCTATCTTTTTTTTTGCCCTTTTTCAACGACGGTTATCGTATATGTAATATGCAACGTATGCCTACGCGTGATTCGCAATTTGAGGTATAAAAGGGAAGGATATTTTTTACCTTTGCGCCCCGAACTAATATGAAAAATGTGTTTATAGAGGGGATGAATAATGTATGGATATAGACGCGAGATCGGAGAAAGAGAGAGAGAGACAGGAAAAATGTTTCGAGCGAGCACGTATATGTACATATAAAGGGGGGGGGGAGCGAGTCGAGCGAGAAGATGCAGCAGTAGCGCCGATCGATTTTTAAGTGGTACTACTCGCGCTTTGATCAGACAAGAGAATCATTATTCGAGCGCCTTCATTATAGTCGACTGACTTTGAGCTTGAATATGGATTATATTAGCTGTCAAAATTTATCGATTATTTTTTCCCATCGTAAGAGAGATGCCGAAAAAAAACCATCGTAGGTATAGTAGTGTAACTTACAAAACTAATCATTTACTTTCTCACTTCGTGCTGTACTTCAGTTTTTTTCCTCCTCTTTCCTTTTATCTTGCGGATGAAATGAGAATATGAAAAAATAATAATAATAATAGCGAACAAGAAGGTTGTCAAAGCCTCTCGCCAGCCACATCTCTCTCTTGTGTTTTTTTGAATATTTTTCTCTCTCTCTCTCTCTCCGCTCCTGAGCTTTTTTTCCTCAGCTGCGTCAAAGCTCATAGTAAAAATTTTTTTGAATGTTACGCGCGACTTTTTTTTTTTACTTTGCTCTTTCTCACTCACTACTCTCACTCGCTCTTACGAGTCTCGTGGTCGCGCGCGCGCTGTGCATAATGTAACGGCCCTTTCTTTAACGATCTATTATACGATAATATAAATGAACTTCTTGTCAGATGCCGAGAAAAAGCACGATGTAGGTGTGTGTATGGGCATTATGCACTCGCATGAACATTTTTTAACGAGACCTCCGCGATGATGACGACGAGAACGAGAGAGAGACTTGCGACTCTCCTTTCTTCGGCGTGTATTTCTCTTTCTTTCTTTTCTTTTCGGTGGCAAAGCGAAAATAATGATGTACACACAAGTACACCCCGGGAAAAGATACGTTTTGTTACTCTGCTCTACGATTAATTTCTAGGAAAAAAATTTTCTTACGAAAAAATAAAGAAACAATCCCAGGAGAAAATTGTAAGAAACGGTGCCCAAGTTCACGTGAAAAGTACTGAGTTCTCGTTACTGATATGTTTACACACTTGGCGAGGAATATAATTATTTTTTGCACTCCATCGCGCGCCTCGACCACTTTTCGTCTCGTTCTCAATGCTGCACGCGCGTCTCTCTTTTGTTCGAACGAGACAAAACAAAAAAAAAGAAAACACGGAAAAAAAAAGAAAAGCACAAGGCGCGGAAGAATCTCGCTTCGCACACACACACGCACACAATAATGTAGATCTATTATCAGGCCCGGCAGGGACGCAATAAAAGCAAGCTGCTCCTGAAGAAATCCAATTCTATATAGATAACATACACACACGCTCGCATCGTGCCAGGCGAGTTGCAAAAAAATAAAAGAAAAGCCATGCGAGCACCTTGGAACTATTGTCGAGTATATATCGCTTAAGAAGTGGGCAAAGTTTATTATATGTAATATGCGCTTCGTGCTACGTTCATATTATTCTGTTATGACGAAAGGAAAAAAAATTGTTGTATTTTTCATTTTATGAATTTTTGAATACCGCATAGTAATAATGTAGGAGGCGCATGCCCTATCGTCGAGTCGAAGGATTTTCGCTGCGCAAAAAGCTTTTCAATAGTTCTCTAAATTAACCGACGAAGATAAAAGTAAAATGAGAAGAGGAGCGGCGGTGGTTCGGCTATATATAGGCTTGCTTTAAAGGCACTTCATCATCGTTGCCCTCGGTGAAATGTAATTAAGCATTTAACGGATCCGTATCATTATCGATAAAAACGTCGAGCCGGGGAATTTTCGAAAATCTGATATCGTTCGGTGGAATGGTCTTTCCAAGCGCGGACGATGCATTATATTTCGACATGACGTGCGATTCATAAGATTCAACTCGCAGATACATGTTGATTATAAAATGTATCATTGTTTAACGTAATTGATTGCGCGTTAATAATGGCAGTTTATTACTGCAGGGAAGGGTCGATGAAATTCAATCGATTCAATCTCGTTCCACCGAGGGAAACTTAAATCATCATCTACATTAAGAAATTTTGACATCCGATCTTAAGTTACGTTAGCGAGAATCGAAGCTTTTCAATGGAACGTGTAATGCCTCATGTTCCGCAAATATTATTTTTCTCAGACACCACGAGTGTATGTGTACCGAAAGATGGTTCATCGTATGAAATACAGCTGTTACTCTTGAATGAGCTTACTTACTCTTCTTCTGCTTTCTAATAAGCGTATGTAATACGCGAGAAAAAGAAAATATTGCACGAGTGAGCAAGAGAGCGAAATGTACCTTATGCTCGCGTGTAAAATGGTATAAAAAATAAGAGAGAGACAGAAAAGAGCAAAAGCACATACGGACCGTGCCTTGCACGAAAAGTGCAGGTGTTTTCTCTCTCTCTCTCTCTCTCTCTCTCTCTCTCTCTCTTGGCATGGAAGCAGGCCAAGCCGTCGTCGTCCTTTTACACCTCGATTCTTAATGCTAAAAACTCGACGAGAGCGCGCGAAAGAGTCGGCTGAGCGTATGTGTGTGTGTTGGTGTGTGTTGGTGTGTGTTTGTGTGTGTGCAGCACCCCCTAACCTAAAAAGTACATCTCAAAAGAGGGCTGATGCTGCTGCCTTAGCTTTAGTGGGTAGCAAATGTATACACACGGCTCTCGCCCTTCGTACATACGTGCATTACCGTATGTATGATTACGTACACTCCATTTTTTTTTTTTTTTAATTAGTAAAGAGTCGCGCTACGACCCCGCGCGCGCGACTCTGTGGGTTATATTTGCGACTTTTTAATATCGTTAACTGTGGTCGTCCTAGTTTTTCCCCGCGAGTATTAGTTTATTTATAAAATCGCGTCTCACGGCTGTACACACACTCGCGCAGCACGTCTATTGAGTCTTGGTTTGAACGAAAAACCCGATACGCCGCTAAATTTTCGTGTGAACTCGCGGGACTGTATTTCTTTTTCTGTACATGTGTATTTATAGCCCACGATACACGATGTGAACAGTCAAATCACGCGTGTGCCGGATTTTTTTTTTCACACCACACCCCTAAATCGATGAATGAAATTCGCGTGCGCGCGGCAGGGGGGGGTTTTTCAACGTCGATCGACACGAGAAAGAGAGAGAGTTCGTGTCGCGTGGCAGCTATATGTTTGTTGGCCAACATTTTCGCTCCGAGCTACAGTAAACTCTCTCTCGTTGCTGAATCTCATTTAATTGCATTTATAGCAGCAAACCGAAATGCAAGATCCCGTCGTATGCATTGACTCCGAGGCAAAACCATGGCGTATGCTTGTGTACCGTGAGCTTATACACACACACAGGCACACAAGAATATTGCAATATACGTTTTCCTCTCGGAAAGACGTGTGCTTCCCCTCTCATGCACGGCACGCACGCAAAGTTAATGCATCGAAATGCAAGAAGCTTTGTGTATATACGAAGTTGAGATTCGAAACTACACACACCCTGTACAGTGTGCGCGGGGAGAATTGTGATGAAAACAACGCGCGAACCTTGCCCACAAAAGTTATATTACCTTGATATTTATTTTTTATTTTTTTTACCTTTCTTTTGTTTTAAAAATTTTATTAGCGGTCGTAAAGGAAAAACAGAGTTAAACAAAACAAAAAAAATAAATAAAGGAGAATAAGTAAAAAAAAAAGCACATATCTACTTACGTGCAATGGCAAATGCATATTATACTTACAAAAGAGCATGAAAGGGGGTAAGTGAGGAAATCGATCCAACACGTTGTGTATACGGAGAGCGAGAGAGAGCAAGAGAACTACACACGTATACAGGGTAAGAACCACACGAACACACACACGGACTTGGTTGGGAGAAGGTATACACGCACACATTTACACAGGGAGAGAGAGAGAGACGTAGACATTTCTATGTATATATATGTATGTAAGCTACGCGAAGGCCCCCCTCGTGTATGTTGTGCACGTAGATAAGTAAGGTATGGATATATATATATATATATGTACGCTATACATAGGTATAATACGAGTATAATGTAGAGTAAGACAGAGGCATATATATATTAATTTATATATAAACGTAATGTACGTGGTGGTGGTGGTGCGTTTGCAGCCCCATTTACCTGATATTTTAGCTCCGAGATGTACGCATTCGCTCGATCAAACGAAAAATCTTCTAAATTTGTTGTTTTTCCTCTCTCGGCGGCGGGCACTGCTGCTGCTGCTGCGGAATCGTGATTGCGCAAAAAACGCGTCTTTCTCGCCGTCGTCGTCGTCGACAGGGGATGGGTTGCTCCTTTATCCTTTCTTTGTAACGATCACACTAATAATATAATAAGTTAAAACTGATGCGACGCGCACGTTTACGTGGCCCGTGACACTATGCACCGCCAGGGGTAATTTTCATTGCAAACAATATAATGATAAATCCACTTTACGACAGCTGACGAAGATCCTTCGCGCGCACTCGTGTCGTTATGATATTATGCATGCGCGCAATTACAAACTACTCAGAAGAAACGACACGGTAAACAACGGGCGAGAGAGAGAGAGTAAAAAAACACTCGCGTACATGTAGTATTTAAAACTCACTCAAGAAACGAACGGACGTGTGTGTGTGTGTGTGCATATAATACATATATACGTAACGTCGATAACGATGCTGCTGCTGCTACTCACTCGTCGCAGCGCATCGCGCACACAGACAGAGAGAGAGAGAGAGAGAGAGAGAGAGCGAGAGAGAGAGATAGGCAGGATGATCGGGTATAGAGCAGCACAGAGCGGAACTTGCTCGATGCAGCAGCACACGACGTTGTTTACGTATCGCTATAATGCACTTGTGCAATGCACCGATCACTGCGAGCCAGGCAGCAGCAGGGATAGTGACATGCAACGACACACTGCTTACGTATCATTGGCTATGTAAGCGTAAAATGCATATCGGGGGTGTAAACGCACTCGCGCATAATCCCAGTCGTCGTCGTCGTAGTGTCGTGTGTAGTCTATATATATGTAGCACTGCCTATCACGTCTGTTGCTACTATACTACTACCACTACTACTACCACTTTGGTCGGTGCAGTGCAGTTGCGGATAATAATATGGAACGCGACGAACTTCGCGACGATCAACACGGACACACAGACAGACAGACAGGCGGACGCGGCACAGACACTTGTTTCAGCCGATATATCCTTTTGTTTAATCGAAGTTAACTATAACTTTGGACACTCGGCAGAGATTTGTACTCTCTCTCTCTCTTTGCAGTGTAACGTAGATGTATAGTCGGACGGGTGGATGGGTCGCGTTTTGCTGCGTTGCGAACTGCACGACTGGCGTTGAGCGACTGATTTCGCTACTGATGGCAGAAACCTATATGTATACGTTTTACATGTAGAGAGCGAGAAAAAGTAGGGGAGGGGGTGGTGGTGGTACGTAGGCACACGTATAGGGGACGACGTTTTCTCTTCTGCGATATAACGATGTTATCTGTGCTGGGGTGGCGTTGCTGCTGCTGCTGCTGCTGCTGGTAGTGGTGGAAAATGCGGGGGCTTGCGCACGAGAGCCCCGAATGCAGTGTATAGAGCGCGACACTGTACGGCCGACGACGACCAACCCTCCGCGCTCCGCTCTGCACTACCCGCTGCCGCCGCGACGTTCGAAAACGCGTTCGAATATAGGATGTAAGAACCGCGGCAGCACACCCTCTCGCTCTCTCTCTCTCTCTGTATTATATTAAGGAGCTTGCGCGGAAATTTCGCTGAAATTTGGTTTACGATGTAATGAAAGGAGAGAGGGTTGATTGAGAAATTATGTGAATTGGAAATTGGGTCGCAAATTTGTGTACTTTAGAGATGATTCTATCGATTTTTTACTGTAATACTCTCGCGCGCGCGCGTTATTTCCATACGGTCTTTTTGTTTTATTTTCGGCTCTCTTCGGCATTCTTTATATTCTTTGCCATTATATACCTACTTATTATACAACTGTGTCAGATCGATATTACCGGAAATGGGATATTATTATAATGGAAGAGAAAAAAATTCACCAATCAATTCTTTCTCGGATTATTTATTAATTTGTGTTCACACCTTAAGAAGAATAAGAATAATTAATAATAAAATATAATATAAATATTTATAATCGAAGAATAATGATAATGAGTAATTTTTTGTTTTTTTTAGAAATAATAACGGCATCGTGCGTGTGCCCCGTCGTCGTCATCATCATTATCGTGTGTGCGAAATAACTGTCTAACGGTTATTTGGATTACAATAAATTTTTTCAGCGGGCGGAACGTATCCGCGAGATTTGTAAGTAACAACGCGAAAAATGCATCGAGTTAACATTTTTCGTGAAACAATGAATTTTTCTTTCCTTTATCGACATCGTTGCGTTTTATTCTCGCGTCCCTTTTGTGATAAACATCCGTCACAATGCATTTCGGATAATCTGCGTGTATTTTTGTATTTTGTAAAATTAAAACCTGACATCGTGACAAATCTTTGGGATAATAACAACTGTTTATAACGATGTCCAGTCTATTTTTTTTCTTTCGCTCTTAATACGCGCACAATTTACGATTCAAGCTCGTGACGATTTATTGGTAAAACCGATTCAATCGGTGTACATAACAATTCTGTTTTCGCGATTTTTTCCTTTCGCTTTTTCAACTGTGAATAATGGTTGAAGTACAAAAATATTTCGACTTTCGATAACAATTTTCCGAACTCTCCACTTATACTTTCGTTTCATTATGATTAAGTTCAATTTTTCATCACCCTCCCCTCAACGTTGCTCGGTGTAATATGCGTGACAACCTAATAACGTTCTCAATTCGGGGAAACAACAAACAGCTCGTAAAATATACATATTCATACGGTCGACGCAATAAAACACACAAATTCGTACAATTTTTACAATCTAAATATCGTAATTGAATGATTATTATGCGCTTTTTGACAAATTTCTTTCGTTTTCAAGGCTTTATCCTCGGGACGGAAACGGTAATATATGCACATCAAAATTTTTTTGTATAAGTTTAACGCAATTCTTGTATCAAATCAACGATATCGCCGGATTCTAATGAATAAATATTGCTTATAAGTATAGGCCAATAGAAAATTTCGCTTTTATAACTCGTGTATACACTGAGCAAGAAAAGTATCGATGAGACAAATATATTACAATGTGCTCAAATTTTATGTCTATTAAATTTTTCGCATAAATACGAATTTATTGCAATTTTGGAGCAGAAAAAAATGTATTGTTGGAAAATGATTTGAAATAGAAAATAATGGAAAAAATTAAACGATTTACAAATTCATTTTATGACTTCAAAATAAAACGAGTCATTTTTAAAAAATCTGAGGCTTACAGTTAATTGAAGAAATTACGCAATAAAAATATTAAGACAATCTGAAAACTATAAAAAATCTGCTAGAGGAAAAAACTATAAATCATGAATCTGAAAAAATGCTAACATTGACAAACAGAATATGAAAAAAATATAAAAAAACTTCGATTTAAGTATTCACACTGTAAACCATCTTATGCGAATATTGGTTTTTAATTTGCTAGCCTTTCAAAACTATATCATTCGATCAGTATTCCATTGATATTGTACCTCAAAATAATTTTTAAAATTTTTTTGCTCTTATTCATTTTTTTGTAACATTTGATAACAGTTATACTATACTTCGTCAAAAAAGTATTTCTTCCATATATAAAAATATTTTCAAGTTTCATAGAGTAGAGAGCATATTAATAATCGAGTCTGGACCGATTGTTCTGATTACGAACCATATCCATTAATCACATTGCTTTTAAACATTTAATGTATGAACTAATTTTATACATCTGTTAACAGCACTTCACAGGATAAATAAAAAAAAATCAAAACATAAATTATTGCAAGAAGAAACTAAACATTTTTATTCATAATAGTTAATGAGAAAATGCCTATTTTATAATGCCGTCATGTGTTGCCATGTTTATAGCTCTTAGAGAGAATGCAGATATCGCTACCAGCGATTTTTATACACAACATAGACCTATTTGGTAGAGTGATGAGATTATAACATTTTGAGTATTTTTGCGTATCAAAAATAAATTACAAAGTTTTATAAATCATTTTACATAATCTTTGATGAAAAAATGATCTTTTAAATATACACAAGAATCGAGCGCGTTTTTTTTAAACACTGGCACAGAGTTATTGCTCTTGAAAGTTTGTAACTATTTTGTATAATCTTACTAATAATCTCATTGTATTATTACAATTATATTTATAAATGAATTAATTTTTACGTTACAACTATATTAATATGTTAGATTAAATTATTTACATGTATAACGAATCATAAAAAACATCAATTGCTGATTATCATCACACTCTGTCTGAGTCGATCGAATTATATTATTATTTCATTATTCGTTTAAATAGTTATTATGCTTTGATACTTGGCTCAAGTTTGAAATGACGATATTCAGATTAACAAAAATTTCAATATTACAATCATGGATACGATTAAAACAATAAAATGCTTCGGAAGTGCGAAAAACGGGCTTAATCGTACGTTGCGCATGATCAATAAAATTATATTTTACAAGTCTACGATGTAAGAATGAAACATTATAAGAAGTAAATAAATTTCTACTTTCTCAACTTTCATCAATATACACTTTGTATGTTCTTGTAAGTATTGAAACTTTATGTCAAACCTACAACGCCCGTATAGTTATTGTAAAAAATTTTAAGCAGCTGTAACAATTAAAAACTAATCAACTCCCTTGAATATGTGTGATTGACTATGTTTCTGGTGATTCCAATAATTTACCGACTGGTAAATGTTGATTTCGAATAAACCATGTTAAATACTGAAAACTAAGTACGTTCGGCAAGAGGTCAAGATTACTCGAGTCGAAGTAACTTAAAATACTCTCGTATATGGACTAAGTGTGATTCACGAAGAAGAAAAAGATTCGAAAAGAAAATGGTAGTAAAAAATCATTTCAATAAACTTAACTACATAATGTTCTATGTTACAAGAAAGTATAAACTAAAAACTATTTTTGGCAAAGTACATTAGGTTTATGTAAAACAAGTGCGCATCTTAAAATGATGCACTGGCCATTTGTGTGGTGTCATTACTACTGACTACTCAAATGATTGTTTCTAATCTAGGCTACAAGTTATATTTTTTGTGAACAACAAAACAAAAAATTTTAATTACCAATTTTTTTTGACACAGTAAAATGAAGATATATTTTTGCTATCGAAAGGCACCTGCCTCCTAGATTCCTCTATAACGATATTGGTTATAACTAACTTAAAAAGTTGTAATCATGTTTTATTTCGTATGCCGAAGCAATCAATCCTATTTCATTTTTCATTCGCCAGTCTATAAATTATTGAAATCACAAGATCACATTGTTAAGGCCTGCCAGTTCACAAAACTGTTAAGATTTTTTAGAGCTAAAATGAACTGGATTAACTTGAGAATTATCTTTTTTTATCGTGTGTCCAATTAAAAACAATAAAATATCAAAAAATGAGAGATAAAATCAGCAAATAAAATTTGACTTTTAAAATTTTTTTAGTTAAAATAGCCATATTGGTTTTTTAACTTATCATTAAAAAAAACTTTTGGAAAAGTTTAACATTTTTACTTGCTCCTTATCAATTGATAATACTGTTCAATTAAAAATAATTTCAAGTTCATGTTAAAATTTGTCTTTTTGTGCATTAGCCGAAATGATCAAGGGAGTCTTCAATAGAAATACTACAAGATTAAGAATTTCTAAACGAGTATTCAACACAGTGACGAGAAAACGCGAAATAATGAGATTAGTTTTTCCTCCAACTTAAGTACATAAGTCTCATGGGTTTTCATCAATCTTAGAAATTAGAATTTCAGCAATGTAAGAACAAAGTAAAGACAAAATTAACTATCTTAATACAGCAGAAGTCCAAACTTTTCTCTGATTAAGTATAATCAAGCTTGAGAACGAACTAGATTTAATTGTTTGATAGTTCGATCAGAGGTAATACTTGTTAAAAGCTTCCAAAGTATATTAAAAATTGAATTAAAAATCAAAAAATAGACTAATAAAACTAAGAGGCACTTAAAATTTCTACTAATACTCATAAGACTGAGTCAAAATAGAGAGCATTAAGTTTTTTTAGAGTACTTTTACCAACTACGTTTAGATTGGTAATAAAATTTCACATTGGACAGCCAAAAGGCTTCAAAAATACAGTTAATAGTAAAATTAAGTGGTGTAAATCGAAGAAAAATTACAATTATCAATTAATAATCGTGGCAACGAGTAAATCATTGTTAAATATGGTAAGTATACAATTCAGTCTCGCTACTTATCAACAGAAAAGACAGCGTTGTTGTTTTGAATTAGATCAAAACATATACACTGTTTTCTGCAATGTGTATCGTTGAAAAATGCCCAGAGTAACTGTCTCGTCTATTAACGCAAAATCAATATCGCATCTTTGGACGAAAACGTCAACGACGATAAAAAAATATGATACCCAAACGTTTTTCACCAAATACATCATTTTCGTTTTCTACGAGTTACTCTTTTCCTCTATTTACAACATACCATTCAACTTTAATGTTTTTAGTTTATCAGAGACGTTTTAATTTTCCAACTCTTACGTCTTGAATGAGATTCGTTATTTCATAAATTATAGAACATTTTTTCATCATTTCTTTACATCTTATATAAAAATATTCATCGATCAATCCTAAAACAATATACTATTGTTTGCTTCATTGTTATTATGTACAATTTGTTTTATCTAATGCTTTCAACCTACATCATCGCCCAAACGATTTTCTTTTTCAAACTTAATACTGCGTCTTTGACAAATATTATATCATTAAGTATTTGAAGAAGGGCGTTCTAATATTCCTTCGCTTAGCATTGAATAAACATTTCAAAAAATAAGAGAGACATTTTTAGCGTGTAATTCTCACGCGAAATAAGTGACGTAACATCAGATTTTTATGCAAGGCGAGACTGCATAACACTGCTTATGATACAATTGTAAACACGTCACTGACCCACTATCCTGGTACCACATCGAAGATCAATGAGCCTCTTCAGCAAGTGACGTTGAAACCAAATTCAACGGCAAATCTGATACATTGTCGTCGTCATCATCATCTATTTCTTCATTTTCATCTTGTCGGTCATCTTCAGTTTTGATGTGCTAGAAGTAATTATAAGAATTGTTAAATTGTATTCATTTCATCCATCTTCATTTCATTTTTTAACGTAAATTGCGGAAAATGTTCATTATTATAATTTTGCTGAAAAAGCATGTTAGTAGCCATTACATAATTCATTATTATTTAATTTTCCACACTTTAGTTAAGATATTTGTTATTTAAGAGGACAAAATTGGAAAGTGATTAAATACAATTAGTTTTCTTTATTATTTTAGGTTTAATATCTAAGCATTACAGCACACAAAAAAATAAAAAAAATAAAAATAAAATAGCAAGAAAATTGATTAAAATATTTATGATCATGTACTATTATAATAATATCATATAAACTATAATGATCGTTAAAATTATTCATGATTTCTTTCTTGAGTGACAGTTAGTATGATTAAAAATTGTAGGAGGTTAAAAAAAATGATAAGTCAACATGCAAGCGATTATTTTTAATGGATAATTGCAGGAATAAGCAGGTAGATCTTATCCATTAAAAAGTAATATTTAAAATCTTAAATGCTTGTCAACCTGCATCTGCATAAATGTAGACAATGGCATGTTGTAATTCATTGATGACCTCGGCATTTGTGGCGGCCTAATAGATGCGGATGGGTTAGACATGTTTGGATTCTGTGTCATTGCAGCGGCTAGCAGTAAGTGCGGCTGTATTTGAGACCGGAGGGCCACCAGCATATTTGCGCTTTCTGGATCCATGGGCTCCATCGACGGTAACCCTGCCATTTGAGCTGGGGAGCCCATTATTGCGTTTGCTTCGCTCCTCCCTACGATCGAACAAAAATTTGTATAAATATACTCGAGTTTTTGTAAGTGACGCTGCGTGCGCGCTTAAAAACCCTAAGGAACACTTACTTCGCTGTCTGCTGTTTGACTTTTCACCCTTGGGTCTGCGTCTTCGTGTGTGAATGGTGTCGCGCCTCATGGTGACCGGACGATTGATGCCGTGCAATTTATAATACAGTCCGCAAGCATTGCAAACCATCTCGCCCTTGAGATTGCGCCTCCATATGGTAGTGGTCATGGTACCGCAATTTGTGCAGGACATCTCGATCTTCTTACCCCCGGCAGTGGAGGAAGAATTACTGTCGCTATTTTGGGGCACCAGAGCGCCGCTAGTACTAGTCAAGTTCATTCCTACCATAGCAGAGGCATGAAGATTTTCATTGTGCTGCTTCATGTCATCATAATACTGAAAAAGTAAAAAATAATATTAATGAACGTCAATTTTTTCTTCGATATTGGTGTAACATCATTTCATGATAAAATAGGGTTTCATAAAAACAATCACAGATCAGGGGCTCCCCTTTTTCTGCAAAGATTGAACATGGGACAAACATGTCCCATTTCCTGTTATTGTGACTCAAATTTTAACCATGCAGCTGGATACGACTACTTAAAATTTCTTCGCGGGTTTTTACTTTTTCATCTGTGTAATTTAAATTTGAATACGAACGATGGAAAATTTAACTATTAAAATGATTAATACACGTTAATTGATTTGAAAGTAACGAAATCTCTCGTGTCATCAAAGAGTTATGGCTCAAATTGGGTCTAGTCATCTTACGGCCTAAATGTAAACAATACAACTGATCGCTGCTTATTTACTACGATTACTTTGCCATTGTAATTCTTTCTATAAATTTCTAATTTCATCTGAAATAGGAAAAAATTACTGACCTTTCCTCCCTTGTTAGCAGTAGCGACTGCCCAGTTGCTGTAATCGTTCGCCACCTCATCACTGGAATTCGACTGCCGGCGCTGAGTCTGCGTCTGCTGCGGAAATTGGTGATGCTGTTGCAGCGACGGTTGTAGAGGCATGGGCTGCTGATGCTCGCTTTCCGACGACTGTGGGGGTGTAGTTGGGGCTTTGCTGGGGTAGCTCTGCTTGCGTCTGCCTTTGCTCTCTTTGCGGCCGGTCGATGCGGGACTCGATGGATTGCTGTCCATCGATGCCTGCTGTGAATCAAATAATCAATGAGATTTCGCGGTCGATGTTACATTTTCTAAGCAAATTTAATCGTTGGAAAAATTGAGATGTTTTGCTAACTAGAATCGGGAGTTTTGGAACGAAAATCTCTGAAAATCATTTCATCGATCTTATCTGGTGCCGATTTCGCCGAGCAAGATGAGGCGATGTTTCTCATCAATGATGCATGGCTATTTAACGTGCTTTGCGCGCTCGGCTTTTGAGATGTAGTAACAAAAAATAAAAATGGAAAAAAAACGATCAAATTCTCATGCTAATGAGCGAGCGAGATCTAGCGGGCCGCTTTTGTAGTCCGACGAATTCGAGATTTTCTCATTCGAGTGATTTCTTAACACTACTTATGAAGAAGAACGCGTGGACCAATTTTTATTTGTTTATCTACTTTGGGCAATTTCGAAAACTCATCGCTGAAAAGCTGAAACGATAAAGGCAGTATGCTATAGTACGCGTGAGCTCGTTACAACGTGTAATTGTAATGCGCTCGAGTACCGCTTTCATTTTTTTTCCTTTTCCTCGAGACATTGACTTTTCTTTATACTGACACGATCGCTTATGGAACATCTGTCGGATCTAGCAAACACTTGTCTCGGCTCGCACTGCGTGATAACCCAAACAGCAGTGACTCGTGTATATTTTTCTCGCAATTTTAACTCGAAATGCAGCGACTTTTGTACATTATATTGGAACGCTAATATTCGTGAGAGTATGGCTTTTTTGATAAACGTAAGGAAACCTCGTCGGTTTTCGATTTTATGTGCGGCTGGGTCGGCTCATTCCCTATATAAATATGCTCATCATGCTGCAATCAAGTTTCAGCTGCGTTGTTTCGAAATAAGAACTTATCAGCTGTTATCAAATAACCAAGCGACGAGCGTTATTCTGGCAATACGATATCGACGAACATCTGTCCCACGCCCGGTCCAGGCTTAAATTTTTGAATTTTGAATTTAGATTCTCGTAAGATAGCGGCGGTGGTCTTCTTTTTCTCTTTATCATAAATCAAAATGCGAGCTGTAGAGAGCTGCTGCGTGATCATCAAACTGCTTGCGCGCGTACGTATAAAAATTTTTACGAATCACGTGAAAATTCAGAGTCAGTTTTTTTTATAATACCAGCATGCTCGCGCCAGATAAGGAATGTTAAGACGAAGGCGCGGAACCCGATGATGCACGATATTTCGCCGAATAACTCGTAAAAGCCGAATCATAGAAATCGATGGTAAACCAGTATACCTTCGCATTTTTATCTCTCTCTCTCTCTCTCTCTCTCCTGCCTACCTACCTACGTTGTAAAGTCGATTCCTTAAATTCGCACACATTCTTAACAGGCCTGGAGTAGAGTAGTATTTCGCGTGCGCCTTTTTTTCCACGATAATGATACATTTAATCAGAAGGAAAGAAAGAAAGAAAAAAAAAATTGACGCTCACCGCAAGGTATATAAAGCTATACATAATACTCGTATACATAGAGTGGGCAAAAAGCAGCGGCAGCGGCTGCTGCGCTGTGTATCGCGTACCCATACGTATCCAATATTAAAGGACCTTGAAATATCAATAAGTTAATTCACGGAACCAATAGATACCGCTCTCTGCTCTTTATATGGGCCAATATAACAGGCGATTTGATAGATAGCCTCTCTGCGGAGTACGGCTTGCGCGTGATGGATAACGCTCTATGTAAATTTCGTAAAAAGATTTCTTATTTTTATTTATTTTTTTTTATTCCACTTTTTACCCACGTCTCTCTCCTCTCTCCTGCGTCTCTTTTGTCTCATGTGCCTATATAATATGTATGCTCGCTGTCATATATATGTATAATCGAAGAGAGTCGCGGGGACACGAGACGAGTCCTCGAGCAAATAATACACGGAAACATTGTGAAAAATCGAGACCGCTGGAGCCTAATATAATGCGGAGCGCACGCGACGACGACGACGACAGTAGCAGATGGACATTCGTGTAAAGCCGCGCGCTTGTACATACGAGTGTAATGGTATGAGAGAAAAGAGAGAGACAGAGAGAGGGACGAAATTTTGAATATTCCAAATGTTGATTTAGGTAGTAGCCAGAGCACACAACATGACACACACGCCTACGATGTACAAACATCGTGTGCGCGCGCGACATGTTGGCTCTGAATAAACATAACTTGACGCTGGGCATATAGACAAGAGATAAGGAGCACAAAAGCAGTAAAAAAGAGAGAGAGGAAGGGAACCCGAGAAAAAAGGAGTATGATTTCTCGTAATGTGTGTATTTAATAAGTATTGATACATTATGTAAAATGCTTGTGTACAAACACATCGGCGCGGCTCCTGGAAAAAAAGACCCAGTATAATAAGATCGGGGAGGGCCCCCGAAAATAATCTCAACGACCAGTTTGTAATACATTTTATCGTCATAATGGCCTCTCACTCACTCACTCACTCAAAGTTGTTTTTCTCGTTGTTTTTTTTCTCGTATACATACATACAAACATACACATATGCACACAGGTATACTTCGGAGCTGGAGAAAAAAGGACTACATAATACACAATCGAAACTCGAGCATATTCATCCTCTCCTCCTACAACATTGAGCGAGAGAGAGAGAGAGAGAGAGAGAGAGGTAGGAGAGGAAGAAAAAGGGCAAAAAGAAGAGAAGCGAAAGAAAAGAAACAGGATCGAGTTTAGCTAATCGTTCTCCGCGAAACATCGAAGAAGCGCGCGGCGGCAAAGCAGCAGTAGTAGTAGAGGTGGTAGTAGTAGTAGTAGTAGTAGTAGTAGTAGTAGTAGTAGTAGTAGTAGTAGTAGTTGAGCTCCGAATAAGGACGAGAACCGTATAACCGAAAGATAAGAAGGCTTCCCTTTTACCGTACAGAAACACGTATACATGCTTATGTGTGTGTGTGGGTATAAACGAAGAAGAAAGAGGACGTGCGGACGATAAGCAAGAAAGAGAGAAGAGAGAGACCAGGTCAGGTGAGCATCGGTAGCAGCAACAGCAGCAGGCAAGCAGCAGCTTGTGTATTGCTGCGCTCTGCTCTCTCACGCCGCGGCGCGTAAAGCCGAGTTCACATTTTGGCCGAAGGGTAACATAATGTGAGAAACACGTGCAACAATGAATCATTGGCCTCACACCATACATACGTACATACATACAGAGCGTAAGCGGCTACACGAGGAGCCGCCGCCGTCACCGCGGATTCATATACGTGCAGATATATAATATATTATTACGTGACGTAAAAATTTCACCGCGTGCGCAAGCGATTTTTGCAGCTTAAGAAAACATCGTGTTTTTATAGTTAGAGATAAATAGATACGAGTAGCGTCGAGAGAAAGAGAAAGAGATGATTTTTAGAAGCTGTATGTTAATTGCGTGATATTGTAATCATTCAAGGTTACGATTTTCAAACGATAAGTACTTTTACGCTCACGGCGAGGCGGAGCTTTCAAAAAAGAAGCCCAAAGAATAATATACGTAGTATCGCATGGATCGCTTTGTCATTGTGTAACGTTCCATTGGTCGCGTAATCATCTCTCTTCTCCTTGCTCTTTGAAGTGACTAAATGCGTGTGTGCGTGCGCGCATTAACAGTACGAAAAGAAAAAACAACGCAGAATTACGCAATTACATAAATGGAGGATTAATACACGTTGAAATAATAAATCCTCCGCAGCCGTCGCCGCTCTCGGTATCAGCGCAGCGCTGTGAACGCGACTTAAGTGCGCAATCACTCCGTGTGCCGCCGCGGATGGGCACTCGTCCTGGTGGTGTGTGTGTGTGTGTGTATACCCATACACATGTAACTGCACACAGGAAAGGTAGGGGGGAAACCGAAGATCCCATAAGGAGTCCTTCTCAATATATATATATACTATATATGTGCCGTGTGCGCCGCGCGCTGTTGGCACAAAGAAAGAAGAAACACGCATCCCTACTTCTTTAAAATCGAAGCCGGTGGTAGCCTATATCCCACCTGCCTTCGTGCAGCAGCGCAGGTATACACACTCACACATACACATACGTGAGCACACGCTCGAGCGCAAACATGTGGGGCTCTCTTTTAAAGATAATAGATATAAGAAAGGAGGAAGCGAAGGCCCCCGAAAAAAGAGCGAGAAAGAGAGACCCTTTTGTATATCACATCGCAAAGCGCGAGCGAGAGAGCAGTAAGCGAGCGAGCACGGCGATAGAGGAATAATTTTGCACAGACTTTGCGGATCGTGTATACACGTTGCTTCGACATTATAAATGCTCATAATACGTACATATATATTTGTATATTATATTTATGTGTGATTCTCTTTGGAAATAAAATTATGTACGCTCCGGATTTCTCGTTTCGTTTTGTGTATAATGTATAATAATGTATTATATTATTGTAACGACGTGCGATATATGTACGCACGCATGTGTGTATGGTTGGCGAAGCAACCGTATCGGGCGAATAACCGATATAACGGGATATTGTTTCTGATAATGCGTCATGCGAGCGGCAATTTTTTTTCTCTCTCTCTCTCTTCTTCTCGCGCTCGCCTCTGTCTGCGCGCGATTCTTTCATTCACTTCGGCACATATTGCTATATAAATTATAACGTACGTTAATAAAGTTTACACGGATCACGTCATGGTTTTAACGTTTGGATGCCCGCCGCCGCAGCAGTATGACAGATGACGATTGTGAAAAAGAAAAAATTAAAATTAAAAACAGAGCAGAAATTAAAATATCCCGAGATTCGTATTTATATTTTTATTTGACTGATTACATTTCTGAGTACTTGTATACTGGCCGCGATATCATATTTATATATTCACACGCCGCGTAGGTTTATAATATGAGTGATTATGAATGGCTGAGTGCGCGGATAAGGCGGCCCGATAATTCGTAAGACAGACTTTTCTGGATCACTGGTCAATGTATTATAATGTTATATAGATGTATATATAAAATCACGGTCCACGGCGTTATCGTCCCGATCAATCTGTTCTCATCGGAGAATCGGAGATTCCGCGCGTCGGGTTCCCTTGAAAATCTCATAGGCCAGTCGTGTTCTCTTCGATCTATAAAATCTCATTATAATGGAAAGAGAGAGAGACAGAAAAAAATGGTCGATTTTGATAAAGCATCGCGTCGAGGTTTTAACATCAGGAGCATTTTGTACGACATACCACCATGCTATGTGTGGATGAGGCAAGCACCACACCAAGCTGTGAAAAAATTAATCACCAACCAGAGAAAGTCGATAATCACACATACGCATATCGCGACTTTTCAAAGAAGACAATCCTGAGTGAATTTAATATATGATTGCGCAGGTCATTATACCAGACCTATCGATCAGCAATCGAGGTTACTACACACACGCGCGCGCGTACCGGAGGGGCTCTCCATACCACGAGAGATCATCTCTCCCCGTTCATTTGAAAAAAAAGAATTTATATATATTTATAGCCTTGATTCCCCAGACTTTATCACGTTATCATTTTTACCGAGAAAGAAAGTGAATTCTTCTTTGGGGCTTTCGTTGGTAGTTGCGTCACGGCTTAAAAAAAATTAAAAGAACAACAACGACAGAAAAAATAACAAATCAAAGAGTGACTAAGAATTTCCAAAATAACGCGATTCGTCCGTGATTGTGTATAATCGTCTACGTATTTAATGGTACAATAACACGCGCGCGTATAATATAATCAAAAGGCCGGAGAGAAACACGGCAGATAAGAAAAGATTTACTCTCTTCTTCGCTTCTTCGAACTCATGAGCGAAGAGAGGAGAGAGATAGAGAGAGAGAAGAAAAAAAGGTAGCCATGGCGAAAAAAGGAGGAGAGAGAGAGAGACGAAGGTCTGCGTGTGAGTTTCTGTTAACAGATGTTCCAAGATAAGTCTCTCCGAACGAAATTTTCAAAGGATTCCGAATGCTATAAGCGCTTTTGTGCTGTAGTAAGTATATCTTTTTTCGCTCGGCAATGTCCCCTCCGCTCGTCGCCGCTGCTGTTAGTTGCTCGCTCTCTGCTCTTCGATACGTATTATATGTTGCGCGCCTGTGTGTACCTGAGACATTCGTGGAACCGAAAATTTTTCATACTTTTATGCGCGTAGTACCTATATCTGCACACACACACACACACACAAACTAACACACGCACGTGTGGAGAGATACAAGAGCAGCACGACGAAAGATATTGGTATATTATTGTCCGCAAGTCTCAGGAGATTTTTGTAAGACACTTTCGGGGGCCCTATAGGCAGCACACACACCTATTGTCCGGCTTTTCCGGCGCAGAAAAATTTTTAAGCCGCTGTTAGCTGCTGCCGCCACCACCGCTGCTCTCCGTATTTGTGCCTCGTGCGTGTGTATCGGAACCAAGGGGATTTTTATAGATGATAGTAAGATTTTGCGCCTTTTACGGTTTCGAGGAAATTTTTTCGCTCTCTCTCCTACATTTCGCTCGCTATTCCAGATTTATACAAATGTTCCTTCTTTTTTCTTTTTCGCCACGGCAACAGCAGCAGCAGCAGCCGTGAATGAGCCAGAGATAATGGAGCGCCGAACGAGCGAGAGAGATGAGCGCATTGTATAAGACCTATGGGCCTCGCATTTTATACATAGAGACGAGAAGCAACGACAATGTATTATTATTGTACGGCATGATATGAATGGGCCCGGGGGATTTTTCGACGTTTTCATTTTTACTATTTCGCAGGAGAATGACAACGATAATAATGTAAATGCGCTGCGCGCCGCACCACCTTGATATACATACTTGTATTATACCGACTTGTATGAATATGTGCGTTCGTATACACATGTGTGGGTTTTCGTTTCGAAAAGTCACGCCGGATATCGGAATGTCCATCTCGATTATTACAAGTGTTTGTCCTCGCCTATGTGCTTCTTTATATAATGTATAACGGAGAACAGTTTTGATTTTTAATACATTACAGTCCGTATCTACGCTTCGAGCTCGTAAGACTGAGACGAATTTATTATATTATTTTTTTGTTCCTCCTACAGCCAGCTCAACACTTATCACAATATGTATATAAAGGCCTGGCTCGCGCGCGAGATCCACGAAATAATGGCTCGTGCTATTTCTCGGAAGAATAATTAGCTAGATCATCGTTATCACAAGACCGACTGAAACAACAAAGGAAGGAGAACATATACCCGAAATCTCCTTTTGCCCTCGAGAAATACGCCTGTCGCAGCGATTATTATATTCGTTGTATATTTCTTTTTTTTTTTCCATTTCTGTTATCCGAGTGCGCTTGCTGCACCTTGTGCAGTGCGCAATTTAATACGTCGAGCTCGCGAATGAAATAAATATATATAAAACACAGTCGGTTGCGCGTCAACGACATTTAAATAAAGTGTGTGTTTCGCGAGTTATAAATGTGTGCTCGGTGCGCGCGGGTGTGCAGCAGCGAGCGCATAATTTCAAAGATTCAGCACATTCAATCCCTGAAAAAAGTGCGTGTATAGACATTCCAGTCCATCAGAAGGCGAGCTTGTATGCGGTACGCACATACACACAAGTACACACATACGCGTGTGCAAGTCCATTCAACAAGTTTCTCTCTCCTGGGCTAAAGCAGCAGCAGCAGGCCTTACTTTTCCTTTGTGCTCTCTACTCGGCAACGATTCTATCGGAGACCGCGCGCGCATGCGTGTGTGTGGGGGTGTACTACCAAGCGCGCTTGTAGCAGAGGTCTATTTTGCTTTTAAACTCGCGTTAACGTGTACACGTCCGAAAAAAAGAGAGACAAAAAATTAGGGACAAATGCTCTGCCGCCGCTGCCACGAATGCTACAAAGCGGGGGCCAGTTTAAAGACTTGATTACGTATGGTAAGTTGTAGATTCGACGAAGCGACAATATGGACCGAGCACGAGCCGTCTTGTTAAGAAGGATATACTTCGTCATTTTTATTAATGAAAAACAAAAAAATAAGAAAACAAAAGAAATGGAAAAGACGAGCAGCAGTAGCAGCAGCACGCAGAGCTGCAACTAATGGTTACAAGTGCTTTTAATAAAATCACGCGCGTTCTACTTATTGAAAAATTCAAGAAACGGCAAAGGCCTACAGTTAATCAGTTGATTATTCGGGAGAGTTAGAGAGAAAAAAATCATGACTTGCGACTTTTTCACGCACAAGAGTAGAAAAATCTATCAGTCTTATTAAGTATCTTAGTGCGGCTTCCAGGAAAAACCAATCAATCCCCGGGAATATTAATAATACAGCAGCAGCAGCTGGCTTCTGTACAATGCTGCTGCTGCTGTCATGTGGGACTATCGTTCAAATACTCTCTGCTTACCTGTAAGCTACGCTGTTGCTGCTGGGCAAGAGCGTTGGCTATTTGGTGCGAATGCGAGTCCATGAAGATTTTGTGGTCCTTGGTCAGGGCGATACCGCTACCGATTGCCGCCTTCTGCGCGGCCATGGCTATGGCCTGCTGCAGCGGCGTCATGCCGGAGAGCATGTGCGCGCCGATGTACGACTGCATGAGCTCGGCCATGTCGAAGCCGTTGTTGTTGGCCATCGGCAGGATGGGCTGCTTGTCGCCGTTGGTCCGCGTCACCTCGATGTTTCTGTTGCTGCAAAAAGGCATCGATTGGAAATTGTAAAAATTTGTGATCGCGAAGGGGGGGGGGGGGGTAGGAGGAAAAAGCAGAGTCGTCGTCACGATGCATTACCTTGCGAGGGCGTTCCACAATTTCGTCGTCTCAACGTCGGCTTCCTGCGCCCCGTTGTTGCGCCCGCCGAACATGCCCGGCTTGATGACATTGTCGTGATTGTTGTTGGAATTGCTGTTGGCCGCGTTGTCGTTCTTCAGCGACAGGACCTTCTTCATGCCATTGGTGTTGTAGTCCACCAATCTGGCTTTCTTGTTCAAGGGTTGTTGCTGTTGCTCGTGGCCATTCTCAATCTTAATCGTGACCTCCGGCAGTATTTGGGGCGGCTCCTCGTCATCCTCCTCCTCGATTTCCAATCTCTCAGGATCGGAATCGTCCACCGACGACGTGTCCATCATGTTGATGTCATTCGTCGTCTGGAGGGGGCTCGGAGGGTTCTCGACTACTACCAGATTTTGCTCTCCTCTCGAGTCAGTTTCGTGCGCTGGCGAAACTTTTGTATCGCTCGCCCTGCTCTCGCTGGGCTCTTCGTCTGTTGGTGCCACTGGACTCGACCCCGGTCTCGGGGACTCTTTCTTTTCATTTTGTGGCGCTTCTTTTTCTCCTGCTTCCTCCCTCTGGACATCGGTTTTCATGAGCACGTCCTCTGTTGAGTTTTCCAACTTTATTGGTTCTTGCTTTGGCAAATCATTACTGAACGGCTCATCGATATCCCTTAAAAGGTCCTCTTCTCCCGAACTGGTGATCTTTGACAGCTTTTGTTCCTGCGTCAAAAGAAAAAGAAAAATGGCGCATTAGAATCCACGTAGCTGTTATTTTTTGCAACGTATATCTTTAACATAAAAATGATATTGGCTTTCGAGAGGCAAGAAGAGGAAGGAAAGTTCATCGATATATCGAAATTCAGTTCTCCGGTATACCCTTAAGAGAGCAGGAGAGACTCGCTGTATACACTTCACAGCGTTTACCGGAGGCACAAAGAAAACGATCGCGGCGCGCTGTGCATCGGCAGCGCAGCACTATAGCAGGTATATACTATATACCCGAAACGATGCTCAACCGACTCGACTTCCTGCTCCGTAGTTTTACCTCCTCATATACATATTTTGTTGTTTTTTTATCTCATTTTTTTCAGAAGATTCGCGCGCACATGGGGTATCTGTTGCGCACATGCGCGCACTCCTCGACGCTTAACAACAACAAAAAAAATTGTGCAACAAGAAAAGTGTATTTCCTCTCTCTCTCTCTTTTAATACTGCCAAAAAAAATTAAAAATCTTCGATGCATGCACGCGCTACTGTTTTATGTTATTTTTTTCAAAGTTGCACGTATCAGCAGTAGCAGCGCCGTATAAAGTGTTTCTTCCGAGTACAGTATATATTCGTACGTACGCGCATGTAATGATGCAACAACGCTAGTAGGTACTCGCGATCGCGAGCTCTCACATACACACACGAATACAACACAGATATATATATTCGTGGTGGTATTACACATAGATACGGGAATGTGCAGACATCAAACGAACACACGCATATAAACTTACATACAGACACATTCACGTGTCGCATACATGCTCGCACACACACACACGGACACAGGTCGATCGCGCGCTTCTGATAACCGAACCACTTGTCTCTCTTTTACTCGTTTCTAAGCGTACGGTGCAGCACACATACATACACAGCAGAGAGACAGACACATGCTCGCGGAGAATTTTTTGCTGATGCTGCTGCTTACTACGACGCTGTTAGTGTTGCGTTCGCATGAATGTTGTAGTAGCAGCAGCAGCAGCTCAGCTAGTACTGTTGGATACGTGCATATAATACGTGTGCATTTCGCATGGAATTGAAGAGTTAGAGAATATAAAAGTGTACATGTGTATCGAGGTCGCAGAGCTAGAGCTCTATGAATTGTATGTGTGCTGCGCACGTAAAATGTGACGACGACGCGCGGTTGCGCTTATCGCGTTGCGCATTGTGATGCACATCACACACGCATAGCAGATAGACGCACGACGTCGAAGCTGCTTTTACAGCCACAGGTGTGACCGATCGCCCATAGGCACCGATACTCACGAAACGTTTTTACGCGAGAAAAATATCACGTTGGTATAATGCGTGATTAAAGAGAAATGAAGAGGCATACAGAGACAGAGACAGATATGGAGAAAATGAAAGAGTTACGAGGCAGCGCCGACGAGTTCGTTCGCTGCGATTGGTCGCGCGTCGGTTTTAATTACTTAAAAATGCGCGAAAAAAACCCGCGCGCTCGAGCAACAGCGGCAGCAGCAGCATCGGCAAAAAAAAAAGAACACGCTCGTATCGGTTTGCCTAATAAATATACGCGAGAGATAAGCCGAAGAACAAAGTGCATCGCGGTGGAAGGGAGGGATAATGACGACGACGACGACGACGACGACGACGACGATGATGATCGAGCAATTACACAACACAACATCATATGCAGCAAGTCCGCATGATACCGAATCGTAAATGTGTATATGTATATGTATACGTGTGTGCATGAGTGAGTGAGTACATAAAATACTTCAAACTTTATCCGAGCCGCAAATACCCAAGATGAGAGAGTTCAACGACGACGACCGAACGAAGAGAGGATTGTGTGAGCCGCGTGGCGCGTAGTGGGGATACTACTTTCACTCCATTTTTGATAGCAAAACCTTCGGTTCTCTCTCGCTCTTTCGTGCGCGCGGTGTCTATATGGCTGCGCTCAACAGCAGCAGCAGCGCACGAGTGCATGCGCGATTATGTACAAATACAAGCTCGCACACATACACACACACACACACACACACACACACACACACACACACATACAAACAAACACATTCGCACGTTCGCTACTCTCCGCGACTTCGGCAGCTCGAGCAGGAGCAATGTATATGTAATGACTGCATAAGGGAATATAATATACTGCTTTGAATGCAGCACGAATTGCGCGAAAAGTTTTTCGGAGCGACCACACGAAGAGATATCTCCTCGCGCGGGGGCTTTGCTCTCTCTCTCTCTCTCTGATCGTTTGAGAGACTTTCACCCGAAAATATGACACACGATCGTCGTGGACCTATACGTCATCCTTATCATTCGGGAAAAGGAGTCGGCGACGCGTGTTTACATGTACGCAGCAGCAGCAAGCATCGTCGTCAAAGAGTTTCTCTCTCTCTCTTTCGCGGTGATCTCACATATAATGTATGCCTCTTATATATACGTTTGTAAATGTGCTCTACGTGTGTGTCTGTGTGTGCATGTCCTTTCTCAGAGAGGCGAGCGTATAGCAGCAAGAGAGAAAGAGAGAGAGAGAACACCGCGTTGTGCAGAGTTGCTGCTGCTGCTGCCCGTGCCGTTTTGCCGTCTTTTTCAAAGCGTACCGCTGCTTGCCGCCGTGCTTTGTCGATAAGATAGCCATCGAGAGCCTCATTATATATACCCGCGCGTTCGTTCGCTTGGCTCAACTCGGCGGCTCGCGGGAGAGAGAGAGCCTCGTAATTCTCTATAGCATAAAGCTTGGACGTCGTCGTCGTCGTCGCTGTTTCTGCGCTATATATATAGCGCATAATCTCTCTCTGTCTCTCTTGTTTATATATATACAGTGTGTGTGTATGTGTATGTGGTGCACCGTAAGGGAGAGAAAAAGAGGCACGAGTGGAGTAGTAGCTATATAGTCCTTGCCGTTCGCGAGAGAGCTCACTAGCACTGGCACTGGCAGGCAGCAGCTACTGTGCACCGCGCCAGTGGCCAACGCTATGTGCCATGTTGTATATATAATATATATATATATACAGCAACAGCGGCGCATTTATTGTTGCGTAATTTTCGATGTATACATATACAACACACTGCAGAGCGTTAGCCGCGCGCGCGCGTGCATGGAGATATCGATGTGTGTACGTACCGAAAAACTTTCAATTGAAATCGATTCGTGTGTGTGTGTGTGTGTGTGTGTGTGTGTGTGTGTATGTATACACACTGCACCGAGAGAGAGAGAGAGAGAGAGAGAGAGAGAGAGAGACAAACACGCGTGTTGGTACGCACACGTATGTATACACACACACACGAGATACATTTAAATTTGTATACATACTTAAATATATCGTACATGTATATCGATTTGCAATCGCGGATAAAGCGAAATTGCGCTGCGGTGTGCGCACGGTGGGTTTCGACAACCGTGTTTAAAAGTGCAGTGCATCGCGGAAAAAAAAAATTAAAACTCCGTGGAAAAAATAGAGCAGCTCGTGCACAGTCGAAATGTGGGCCGATTAATTGAGCGCGCAGAGTTTGAAAAAGTTTAAGGAGCAGCGCGATTGCCAAGCGTTTTGCGATATGTAGAAAATATACAGTTAGATAGCTAATGTCGCGCGAGTGAGGAGTACGTACACGCACGAGGCTGCAGGATGATCTTTCGTATCGTGTATTAGGTATACGCAATCGTATATCAGAAATGTTTTACGTGACGGTCAGGGGGCGTTCAATTGCTCTTTTTTTCTTTCCGTTTTGGGGAAACCAGACCGAGAGAAAAAGTACACACACGATGACCCAAACGATGACATAAGATCTGCACCCGATTTATGTTACTGCACGTTTATGCATTGTAATCAGATGCGTATCACAATTTGGTGATTCCCCAGCTTGCGTCGGGAGCCCCAGAGAGATAATCCTAATTCCGGGCCTTCACTCGACATATGCGTGCGTATAATACGTTTCGTTACGTCACAGATAAGTAGTAATGGAAAAATATTCAGAATTTAAAGAGACGGCTCCGTTTTGCGTCTAGTACGTGCCTCGTATCTATCGCAGATGCGGGTCAATGACTGTAATCTCACGGCTTTGAACAACAACAACGCCTCGAAAAGAAAAAAAAATAATTCCACACTTATCAAAGACGCGTTAATCCCTCCGTATCTACGCCGTGGCAGTCACAGTTACGTGTTTGTGATTAATTTTGAATTAATTACCGAGTGTCCGTCGTAACTGGGATTTTTTCACACCTCTCGTACATTCCAAGTTTATTAAAAAGAAGAAACTTCGATTGTTGTGTGAAATGATTTCTCTTATCTCTATTCCGGTCGACTTTAATACATAAGTAATTCGTGTTTACGATTTGGGTATACGACGTTCGAAAACGCCTATTTCCTCTTACGACCATAATGCACCTGTGTATCCGTTAAGTGGGCTTGCAAACGCCTTGGATTTTGCTGCCTCTCTTTTTTTTAAATTTTGATTTCGTTAGAGAACTTTTACCAACGTGTTACGGAATAGTATCCCACTCATTATTCGTGTGCAATCATTAACAACGGAGATTAATGAGTTCTTAACGATCCTTCGCGAAGGAAAAAGAGATCCGAGAATAAAAAAACACGACGAAAATTCGAATCTCTCGCGTCGCGTATATCGAGGAATTGAAAAGTGCGTCGTCAACCGAGGGACGACGCGTGAAAATCTGTGTACGCGCGCGCTCGTTAATCCGTTGGTGGACACACACGCAATGCGCCTGCGATTACGTAGGTCCGCGGCGCTATTATACGCGAAGTGCGCGCACGCAGCAGAGATACAATATATAAATACATATTATATACACACGTAATTTTTTTTTTTCTTATTTTTTTTTATCGAATGAGTCACGTGGGAAAAGCGAAATGAAAAAAATACACGTGTATATGTATGTATTTTTATAATGTACCTTCAAGGTGCGTGAGCTCGGCGGCGTTATGATATCGCGGTCACCTTGAATTTCATTACAATCACTGAATGAATGCCGTGTGTGTGCGCGCGCGTCTTATGTAGCCTAGCGTAGTATCGCGCGATATACATTATTATAATACGCCGGAGAGTTAATAAAGGCGTCGTACGTACGCGCGCGATTTCAGAATTTTTATTATTATTTTAGGAAGGCTCTGTTAATCGATGAATAATATTTTTTTCACTCGAATCTCGGGACTTGGACGCGTTACGCTGAAATCGCGCTTATGCGTACGCACACTGTTTGAGAGGCATCATGCGTGCGATATAACACGTTGTGCGTATATTATAATAATTTCTCACGAGATTTTTCTTGGACGCGGCGCGGGCGAGCGAGAGAACTGCTGGTAAACTACAACGTGGTACAGTGGCAGTACACGCAGAGGCGCTCTTCCCGTTTTTAATCAATGAAAACGAACGTATTATGCCCATTATTATACACGAGTAAATACGAATGGGAGGCGAAAGATGAATTACAAACGAGACGCGAGCAAGCAAGCAGAGAGAGAGAAAAAAAATAAAATAAAAATAAAGTAAATGCAAAAAGCACTTCCTTCTTAAACGAATCTGCACCTTTTTTTCTTCGAAGGCAGAAGCGGAGAGAGAGAGAGAGAGAGAAACGATTGAAAGGGAAGCAAAGTACACGACGTTTGATATACACAATGTAAATGTCGAAAAACGAAGACTTTTATACATATTATTATAAATACGAAAAGAAAAATGCTTACCATTTCATCTTGTGAGTTCATTGTTTTGGCCTCCTTGATGTACGTCTTGAGCGAGTCTTCGGCTTTTTGCGCGGTCAGCCGAAACTTCTCCATCGCTTCTAGCCTCGAGACGCAGCGGCCGCATATGACCGGCGGTAACTTGTCTTCATTGCTTACCTGCAAGCAGCAAAAAGAAAAAAAGAGAGGATAAAAAAAACGAACGATACATCTTCATCCTTCAAGCATGTACACAACATGTATCTCTCGGGTATATATACATATATATATATATAGTATCAACATTGTGTCGAGGTGTTAAAAGGACCGCGACACATTATAATAATGCACATTTCATGTGCGTGCGTTTATAAAGAGAGACTCGTCGCAGAGCACCGCCGCTGGCTCGTATATGCATTACATGCAATTTTAGGCATGCTCGTCGCATGTAGTGAGAGAGAGAGAGAGAGAGAGAGTCGCCGCGCCTGTTGTAGTAGTAGTAGTCGGCGGGCGGTAGCCGGGGCGCGTTAACTTTAGCTTATCTCTCGCAAAGCGCGCGATGGGGCGGCGGTTGGCTATTTTTAAATGACTACTACTACAACTACTGCGGCTGCAAAAAGAGAGACGATCTTCTCTATCTGTGTGCGAGTGCATGTACGTATATAAGACGGAGTGCGGTGAGCTTTTCGACGCGATGGCGCAAGAGGCTACTAAGTTTGTGTTACCAGACCCACCAGACGTGATAACGATGCAGCAGTAGCAGCGGTAGCGCACACAAACGGCGCGCGTAGAGGACAGATTTAAACTCTCTCTCGCTCGTATTCTCGAGGCGAAACATCTCCGATGAATATAACATCGTGCGACATTTATGCTGCTGCTGCTGCTACTACGAGACTCTCTCGCCCGTCTGCACTCCCGAGATTTTTCAAGGTTTTTTGTCTTCTTGGTCGTCGTCGTCGAGTCGTCGTTGTGTTGCGAGATAACGGAGCGCACCAAAATATAACACGAGATATGATATAGGCGCACACAGCAGCGTGTCCCGTTTGAGCCGTGCGCCGAGCGGCGTTATAATATATATTTTGGAAATACGAGAGCGAGAAATCGAAAGCAGATGATATTTCGCGCTGCTCATGCTGCTGCTGCGGCTGCTGCGCCCATGGGCTATACAGCGGAAGGAAGCGCGCGTTATGTTCGCCTCGCGTGTACGCTATACACACAGATGCATTAAAATCTGGCGTTGGCTTATTTGCTTATATTATTATAATACACCAGAGGCAGAGATACGCGATAGATATAAAATACATCACACGCCTGGCTTAATTTTGCGCTTGTGTGTTGTGTATATAAAAGTCTCGTGTAGAAATCGAGCAATATCGCGTAATCATTCGCGTCAGCGGCGCGGGTGCGCGGGTTTTGATGCTAAAAGTAATCGAGATTGATATTTATGCAATTGACCCTAAATCAGGTCAATCCTACCGTATTTATATATATACATATTATATGCATGTGTATATTATTATATATTTTAATGTTGGAGCGGGAGGTGGGGGCAGGCAGCTCTTAATGTTATAGGCATTCACACTGCAGGCGGCCAGAAAAGACAGACATTACGTGCGCGCGCCTGTTTCTTTATAAGATATATATTTAAAGGTAAACGTTGCTTCACATAAACTAAAACGACAGCGATTGAGCGCGCGCGCACATAGCCAAGCAGGCAGAAAGAAAGACAGAAGGAACAATGACTTCACGTATTTCCTTGTAGGAAGTAGTGTGTCTATGTGTGTGTATGTGCGTCTCTCTCGTTGCCTATATGTATCGGCGCAACGATTGCAAAATAAATCGGTGCAAGCAGCGGCAGCAGCAGCATCGCTATCCATATAGATATACATCGGATATACGAAACGTATGCATAATATCTGCACACTCCTTGACACAAAATCATAAAGAGAGGATATTAATTATGCACTTCGCTCGATTCATCTCCGCCTTAGTTTTATGCTGCTGTTGCTGCTGCTTGCATTTATTTAAACGACCACGTGAAAGTCCATATACCACTGCTGCTGCCTGCCTGACTGAATAAACAATAGCCGTTACGAAAAAAAAAAGGAAGAAGAAATATCATTATCAGAGTAATAAAGCGTGCATATGACCGAACGCGCTTCTTTTTTTGTTGTTGTGTGCACATAGAGTAACAACGACGACGACGATGATGATGATAATGATTGACCAATTAATGCGACGAGCACGAGCGGACACACGATGCACACGCAGCACACACAACACCGACTAATATACTATCGTTACAAAATCAAGTTCATTTTTACATAAATGCATATCGCTCGTATAGTATATAGCGCGTCGCCCACCACCTTCCTCCTCGTTTACAGCGCGCGCGCGCACACACGAGAGGCCGGCAAATGGATGTATTCACGCGGCCGATCATGATAATGGTATAATGCGTTTGTGTGTGCCTCGATCTCTCTTTCTCGCGCGCGAGTTTTTTGCTGTTGCATCACACGCAGCAGCAGCAGCACAGATATCGGAGAGCGCACGGAGAGACGGAACAAAATGAAAAAAAGAAGGTGTATACGAGATTAGAAACGATCTCTGTCATCTCGCGAAGATTATAATATAAAGAGATATATAGTTAGCCGCTGCTGTTGTCGATGTGTCTTACTGTGTGCGTGTGCGAACGAGCGAGCGAGCGATAATCTAAATCTATTATTAAATATTCCGCATCAACCTGATTTGAAAATCGGTATCGTGTCGTCAGCGGCAGCAGCTGCAGCTGCATTACGATAAATTGAATAATCATATTATTTATTTTCTCTATAATGTAACTCGAAATAATGCAGCGGTGGCTGCTAAAGCTGAAACTGGCAAGTTGCGCGCGCGCGTATCAATGTTATAACACAGCGCTTTATATCGAGAGATACACATATAAATATAATATTATAAGTGTATCCGCCGATAAATGTTACGTGCCTGTATGTGAATGTGTTTGGGAGCGCGTGATAAAAACTGTCTTTTGCCAGATGCACAGAATATAAAAGAGAGTCATTGCATACGCGAGCGAGAGAGAGAGAGAGAGAGAGGAGAGAGAGAGAGAGAGAAGAGAGAGAAAGAGAAAGAAGGAGATAGCCAAGGAACGTCGTCGCGTGAAACCTGATAAGAGAGGCCCTGCCAAATAAGGAGGTACCCGTCCCTTCCTTTACTTCTTCTCGTCTGTCTCTTCTTATCCCCACTCGTTCGAGGCGAGCAAGCTGCTGTTGCTGCTGTCTCTGTATACTATTACTGCTTTGAACTCTCTTGGCTCGTTTTGCGCTCAAGAGCCAGAGCGAGTAGGAGGAGGAGGAGAGAGAGACAGAGAGCGAGAGAGAAAGAACTATATACACAACTGCTGCTGTTGCCGCTGCTGCAGCTCTGGCCGAGCAGAAGAGAAGGAGAGAGCGAGAGAAACAGAGAAAAGAAAGATAGGAGATAAGAGAATCGAGGTTCTCTTCGATACTGCTGTTACTGCTGCTGCTGCTGCCGAGTCTGTGTGTCTCCGCAGCATGTGTGCATGTATGTATGTATGCGCTCGTTAAAAGGTGGGGGTAATGATGCACACGTATCTCTCTCCTCGAGCTCGGCGCAAGCGATTTCCAATGATTTTTACCTTACTTGGCCGGGAAGCACTGCCGAGCTGCTGCGGCGGGCAAGCAGCAGCAGCAGCAGCAGTGAACGTATTTCATTGGGCCATTCGCACAAGCCAACATGAGTGAGCGAGAGATAATGATAAGAGTATAACGACGACGACGAGTGGGAGGGAACTGACACGAATGACGCGTCGCGGCCGCCCGCGTCAATTATATACCTACGTTCGACTCTCCACGGAGAGCAGCTCTCGATCATCGAGCGAGCTTGTATTATACATTATATATATGTTGAATTTTTTTATGTAATCTCGATATGAAATTTGTCGTCGATGAAGTCATTATTAATATATATATACCTGAGAGAGCGAAGGAGTGAGGAGCGAGAGTGAGAGAGGCACAGATGCGCCGAGAGAGTTTACTCATAGAGAGAGAGAGAGAGAGAGAGAGAGAGAGAGAGAGAGAGAGAGAGAGAGAGAGAGAGACGACGACGACGACGACGAAACCACAAGGTAAGGCCGTAATACGCGCGGGGTTCGATAGACGTCAGCATTGTTTTTTTATATACAAACGTAAAGAGCAACGCGATATATATTTTATTAAAACTCAATACGATCTCGTTTGGGAAATGTCCCCCTTGTTGGCGTCATCGTCGTCATCACCATCGGTATAATCATTCGGAATCATCTCGCGGCTGATTCATCCTTCGAGGAGAGCACCTACTCCTCGGTATTTACTATATACTACTGTTTGTGCGCCTGTGCCACTGTCTCGAGTACTCGCTGGTATATAGCTATAATACACACACATACAAGTGTACAAGGAATTCATACAGTTTATGGGTGCGCGCGAGCGAGTCGTTGCGTGCATCACTAGTCCAATATATGTGGAATTATTATAAATTTTCTGATTTCTTTAGCGCCGAAAATTCCAGCGTGAAAAGTGAATTCTTGTAAACAAGTTTATGAAGCGTAGACTTTAAACAATTTTTTAATGAGCTTTCAGAATGTTTCAGTGAGCGCTCGAGAAGTATTGAGCTTATCACAGCGTAACAACGAATCGTACGAAGAACATTTCAAGACCTTTAAAATGCATTTTTAAACAACACACGATTGAATCAGTGGTTCCTAAGAAGATTATAAATAACTATACGTGTAAAATATAGCTCGTTTCTTTTTTTTGCGAACAGAAACACATATCTGTACAAGAGAACGTGCATACATATCATATGTGCGTCAGTTGGTGCTGCATGCATTACGTATTAAAGTCAGTCATCGGGAGAAATTGACGAGCGCAAGCGAGCCTCGAGTACGTCTGTATGTGTATGTTTGTGTCAGCGTCTCTCTCTCTCTCTCTCTCTCTCTCTCTCTCTTTCTGCGCAGCCAAGCGCCAGTGTGAATGAACGTTAATCAGTCCCACGTTCCATCATGGTTAACTAACTGTTTTCTCGCATATCTGTCTCTTTCGCTCGATCTCTTCTATACTCGTATGTTCGATGTGTGCATTACGTATCTTAGACGCGTACAGTAGGCCCTGAGTATAAGCTGCAGTACCGATTTGATACCGATTTTTTATCTCCGCCTGTGCCCCAAAAACTTCGGAAGTTCAGCTGGCAAGTGCAGTTGAATAAAATTTACTGCGCCTCTCTCTCTCTCTCTCTCTCTCTCTCTCTCTCTCTCGTCATTTACATACTCGTCGATCAACGAGGTCAATGCGCGAACAAAAAAAAGGAGATAGAGAGAGAAAGAGACGAAGATGAAGAAGCAGCATTAACCACAAGTATACAGTCTCCGCGCGTAAGTGCATCTCAACGCGTGGGAGGGGTTACTGCTACGAGTGAGATTTGCGAGGCAAATTTTCAGCTTGTATCCCGGAAAATCCAACTCGACTCTTTCTTTCTTTACCGCGGCGCGGCTCGGCATGACGCAGATTAGAGCGAGAGAAAGAGAGAGAGAAAGAGACAGCATATTATGCAATGCCTCTTTCCGAATGTTTTTCCTCGAGGCGCCGTTTCAATCGGCGCGCGCGAGGGAGAGTCGCGCAGCGCAGCGGTCTATGCACGCCGAGCAATGCAAGATAAATATACAATATTCTACGGTTTTTAAACTCAAAAGTATATAAGGATATAAACGTACGCGCAAGAGCTGGAAAAATTTATCCGATAAATGCACACACATACACGTACACATGCGCCTATGTATGTGTCCGTTTACATTCGCTAATTAACCTATAGGCGTCCAGCAGCAGCAGCACTGGCAAAGATCTAGCCGCGCGCGTGCCCGCGTACACAAGTTATATGGTATATGTATGTACGCGCGCGTGCACACGGCGACTTTTACTTTAACGACGATCTTTCAGCGAGCGTATTAAGAGAGTCCTTTTTTTCCTTCCTTCTCTCTTTATACTTTTGCGCATATAACACCGCGCGTATATAGCGGAGAGTTTCTCGGGACCACGGTATCATAAATAATTCTAGGAATCGCTTGTCAAGTCTCTGCTGCTCGCTGGTGGTCATTTCTTTTTTGTGGACCTATTATGCGTCGCTGTATGCTGCTGCGGCGACGGCTGCTGCTGCCGATTCCCATTTTTTCGGGGAAATATCGTTAGCATCGATGATAGTAAAATTGACATTCTCTCCCACAAAAATTCTCTCTCTCTCTCTCTCTCTCTCTCTCTCTCTCTCTCTATCTTTCTCACGGGTGCAGAGAATAAATCTGCCTCTCATGGCATCGAGATATAAAACTCGTATCGTGTATTTATACACGTAAGCGTTTAATGCGTAAATTAAAGGAAATCGTTATCAAAAATGTTTACGAGTAAACACGACGAATATACATACGCCGTACACAGCATAAATGAATATTTTTAACGTTAAAGTATAAAGAGGTAAAAGAGTAAGGGAGAGAGAGAGAGAGAGAGAGAGAGAGAGGGGTAAGAAATGTGAGGCTCACCCACACACGTACTCATGCTCGTAGAGGATAAGAGAGCGGCACATACACATGCATACACACACGATACGATACGGCCGCCTCTCTTTTTCTCTTATCTCGCGGGCACATCGTATAAGAACTCGCGGCTCTCGGCAACTGCGCCGAAACTTTCTCTGCCCTGTGCTGTGCACGATGGCGGCGGCGGCTGTGCAGGCGGCATGAGCTCAGCGAGCGCAGCGCGCGTGTCTCTCCCGCGCAATGCATAAAGCAGCCAGGCAGCAGCAATGCATAAGGATCGAGGTCGGTCTCCTTCCTATATAACGTGGCGAGCACGAGGCAGGCAGGCACAACATTTTCACGTTTCGTTATAAACGTACATGTGTTTGGTGGTGTTTGTGTGTGCTCTGCTCACACGTGCGACTGTTGTATTATATGCGTAATATATATATATATATATATATATATATATATATATATATATATATATATGAAGTGTTCATAAATCTTCCGCGTCTATTATGTGCGTGAATTGGAGTTCGTCATTGCTTGTAATTGCTTTTATATATGAAAACGTTAATTCGACTGGTTTTTTGACGCTATCGAAAGAAAAAATAAGCAGAAACAAAAGAAAACGTGTTTATCCTCGTGGACTCGATTTTTTGTTTGTTTTTTTTTTCATTTCTTTCTCGATATTCGGGGGAATTAAATGTCCTAAGAAACATATTAATCACCGAACATAAAATCGTAGAATAAAAATTATTACACGTGAGAACATCAAAACGAATTTTAAAGTAAGAGATATAAAAGAGAGTATAAGTAAAAGTGAATAGAACTGAGAATATGAAAAAAGTACAATTTCTTGTGAAATTTAGAAATTTCTTTCGAAATGCATTGCGCTTTATCAATGTGGATTATGAGCACTTGAATTCAAAAGTCAAGTTGTAATTGAAGTTGAAAATGATGAATTACCATCGAAACCGGAAGTTGAACTTAAAATCCATGCTTAATTAGAAAGTACACTTTAATTCAATTCGTAATGAAAATGCTCGGGAAATAATAGAAATTTGATACGTTCCATAAAAAAAAACTAGCTTCGTACTCGGCTTCGTAACACTCATTCACTATCTCTTTCCCCAATATCATCCTCTTCGTCCATACGATGGACTAGAGCGGACAAGCACGCGACGTAGCCAATCCCATTGTCCTTATCACGTCAAGACTTAACAGATCATTCGGTTAAAATGTTAATTCGTCCCGTGTCGTTGCAGCACGTTTTTCAAGAGAGAAAGCGAACGAGCGCAGCACACGCGCGTTTTGTACACTGCTCTTTTATCTTCATATAGTACAAGCCGATGAAAGGACCAAGTGGAGGAAAAAAAGCCGAGAGACAGAGAGAGAGGAGAGAAACATACGCAAACCAGCGGACGAAAGAAGAAGGATGAAGAATGAGAATGATAATGAGGACGAGAGAGAGAAGGAGAAAGAGCGAACAAGCCTATGCGCGCATACTCACGGCATCAGCAGCGGGCAACAGTAGAAGAAACGATTTGAGAGAACGAGAGAGAGAGAAAGAAAAACGAATCCTTTATCAATTCTTGTTTTAAACCCTTCTATATATATATTCTTCCACTATACTTGGCATTCTGTACCCTCTCCCTAACATCATCCTCTGCCTGCCTCTACCCTCACTTATATAGCTCATTGTTCTGTTGGGCTTTGCTCTCTCTCTCTCTCTTTCTCTCTCGTTTGCTTCTGTTGCTGCTGCTGCGCTCTGACAGTATATGGAGAAAAAGAAGCTGGTTCGCACACACAAACAGCATGGACACACGCACATACATATAAGATCCATTGAGAATAAGAGCGCACAAGCAGAAAAAAATTTTTGTCGAATTTCCGGTCTCAGCATCTCACTCTTGCTGTGCTGCTGCTGTTGTACAAGAAACCGCACGCACGTGAATTCACGGTAATGTGCTTGCATTATGTATCGAGCCAAGATAAAGAGAGTTAAGTAAGGGACGTGTGAATGGGCTCGAGCGAGCGAGATCGAGAAAAAATGTAATGAAATTATTCTTTTCCTCTCTTTTCATTTGCATTGATAACGATGACGCGCGCTTTTTTTTGGACTCTCCGTCCACTGTGTATTATAGTGTAATATAGTTATTGGGATGCGAGCTCGCGTGCGTAGGTGTTAAATTTCAATTTCCTGGAATAGAAGATTGACAACATGTAAGGAATAAAAAAGTAAAGCGCTTTAAGCTGAGCAAGTGGGACAGACAATTCGTCGGGTACCGAAATTCTTCGTTACGCAAGGCATCGTTAGATTAGAGAAGAAAAACTGGGTTTCAAAATCTTGACGCATTTTTTATTGATTGCAGCATCACATTAGAACATTTCTATATCAGATTTTGGAGGAATGCTAAGTCAAATACAAATTTTCATGAGTTCCGAGTAATAAGACTCCACGATAGCCGGTATATGGCTTTATGATAATCATTGGTCATTCTGAATAAAGAGTACCTAAAACGTCCAGATGTTCATTTAAATTTCTTATTTGAAAAAGTCTAAATAAATCTCAATGGGAATTTGGGCTGATACACGACTAAGATATCAGTTTCTTTCTTTTCTCAAAATACTGCATGGATTTATCGATACCATCTGATTGTAAATCAATATTCACAGCTGCTCCACGATGATAAGCATTCTAAAGTCTACGGGAAAGAGAAATTCAATTCCTCCTTGGTATCGAGAAAAAGAATGAATTGAAATAAAAGGCATCTTATCTGTGAAGCGACAGAGCCAAGTGTGTGTACACACAAATTAAATATTATTACTCAACTGTCGAGCGCCACCGGGCAGCTGCTTCCTCAAACAACGTTTCTTTATCTATTTCCGATAAAGTGCAATTAATTAGAACATTGATTATATATAATATGTAAACGTCAAGAGCAACAAAAAATCCGAGCGATACCATCGTCATCGGGTGTCGAGATTCGCATACACGCGTGTTGTCCGCTCTCCGTGCGTAAATTCAACAGTGTAAACACGATCCGCGTGTAAATACAAGTGTTCTTCCTTTTTTTCCTCGCTCGCTCTCGAAAAAAAACAAAAAAAAATAGAGGAACAAAAAATTAGCATTAATTCAGCAATTCCCATGCTAATAGTTTCGTTCGCGCGCGCGCGCCGACAAAATATATACACTCACACAGACACGGGCACACAGACACACGCAGCATACACGTGCTTCTCGCAGTCCGGAGTAAGAGAGAAGCAGTGCGCGAGCACCTGAGCCCGGCTCATCGCACTACATGTATGTGTATGTGAGCGCGTGCGTACACACAACAAATCGTTTCGGTTTAACTTCTTACTACTATCGTAATTCTCAATAGATTAAGCTAAAAATAAAATAAAATAAAAAAAAGAAAACAAAGAGGTGTCGCGCGCTCAGACGAACAAACACACGGAGGAGGGACCGACGCGCACACAAGACGCCCACGCGTACAGCCGCAAGTATATAGAGGAGTGTGTTATCTTCGTAGTACAACCAAGTCTCACACCTTGCGATGCACGAAGCGGCGGCACGAAACACCAGCACCGACGGTAGCTGCTGTTGTGTGTGCGTGTGCTCTGACCCACAATTTGTAATCGTACAAATACGTAATTCCCTTATCTTGTGTAGCGGCACACACAGCCTTGAACCGGCCCGAGTATTATAAAGGCGAGGGAAGAACGACGCGTAAAAAGAGGCTCGTCTTCATTGTTGATCGCGTCGTTGGTGTTTGTATACACGAGCGCAGCGTGAAAAAAGAAATGTCTCTCTTTGTTATCAGTGTCGATGCAAGGGAGAAAGAGGATATATAATGCAGAGAAAGAGTCGACGCGAGACGTTATATCCACGCTCGTTTCAGCGCGGGGATCGAGAGCTTTGCACATCTGACCTACATAATGCAATTTATATATACCTACTGCGTGTGTATACCTATAATACGCGATCGCACTCGTATGTAGCTATATTGGGCTGCGATTATAACCTATAGCATTATTTCATTATATGCAAAATAGTCGCCGCTGATCGCGGTATATTTTTTAAATAATTGCGTAATGTTGAATAAAGCTTTGAATCTTGCGAAAGATAAGACGGCATTGCTTGTGCAGGAGCTGCTGTTGCTGCTGCTGCTGCTGCTGCTACGATGCAGCAGGAAACACATAACCTGCAAAGCTGCCTGCGGATAGCGTGCACTTTATATTTTACAAGTGTTCAATAGCATTCATGAGAGACATTCATGAGAGTGTATTAAATATACATTAGAAGTACCATGATCAGAAATAATAATTTGAAAAAAAATTTTCAATCTAACTAAGCTGAGAGGAATTTTTTTTTATTGGTCCAAGGAATTGACTATGTTTTAGTAATGAACAGTTGCCTTAATAGCTGCTAAGAATGAAGGTGCTAAAGTGCCCTATATTAAAGTATTTACTTTACACCATTCTTAATTATTACAAATGTAAAATTTATGAATTAGATATATCAAAAAAAATTCATTCAAAAGAGCAGTTATTTTTTTACACAAAAAGATGCATTATCTAGGTGATATTAGTAAAATTTAAAAGATTTTTGTAACTTTAAAACTTAAATTTGTTTGATCATTTGGAAGAAGAATGTATCAATCTGATTGTGTATAAGCTACAACTGATTTGACAACAATCATTTTGAAAACATTAGCAGAGAATATTCATGATACTGTATTAATATGGAAACAAATTTTATCATCTAGTACACCTAAAATTACTGGTATCTCTACTACAAATTAATGTCAAAATTATACAAATTTGACATTAATTCATCAACAAAGGATATTAAGGTCATGACTACTATCCTGAAACATTTGACCAATCATTTTCAAATTTAAAACTGATATAACTCAAAAGATGCTTTTAAAATTCTTTTGATCTACTCTGATAATCTTTCCAGAATGCTATAATGTTTTATTTTTTATTGCAATTGCATTATTGACTGCTTATCTATACTATCTATTATTTTAAGTATACGTTAAGATAGGTACCACAGTTTCACTCGATTCAAATAATAAGACAAGTGCAAATATACTTGAAAATATTCTTGATCAAATTTCTCACTAATTCGGCAAGCTCGTGATTTTATTATGAAAAATTGCTAGAGTCACATAGCATTGAAAAACAATACCCAGTATATAAATATCAATGAGTGCCTATAGATATAGTTGCTCAGCATACTACAGAAACTTCGAAGCCTGCCTCCATCTTATCTCTTGTGTCTCATTTCGCGCGATAGAGGTATTGCTCTCCCTTTGAATCATTGGCCTGCTGCTAAACGTGTATATATGTGTGTGAATATCTTACTGTCCGTTTGTTCGCCCGTGTATACACAAATAACTGCGCGAAAAGTTCGGAGCGGAACGGAAAGAAAAATCGTTATTTTTCAAATTTCATCAAAATATTATCATTTAAAACTAATCAAGTAAACATTGATTAAACGTTCTCGCGCCTTTTATAATGTATAACATACACCAGCAGCAGCAACAGGCATATCCTTGCCTTTCGTGTGTGTATATATATATAGTATAAAGCGTGCATGTGTATATGTGCCCCCTCTCAAACTCGTTGTATAGATATACAACTTTATAAGCGATGAGCCTAAGCCTTATCTATAAATATTTTAGAAGAAGCGTTCACGGGAAGACATTGTTAATTATAAAAATCAAAAAAGCAGTGAATAAAAAAGATAGCATTAATGAATCTTTCTTACCTGAAGCTTGAGAGTGTCGAGGATCGTTTCAATGTACTTTTGGCCTTTGACTTGTTCTTTGAACAGATTAACATTGTAGGCATAACTAGTTGATAGGCACAATCGGCAAACTTCGTGATATCTGGGCGGTAATAACATCATTGCACTGTCCATTGGCGAACACATTTCTGTGAGCACACTTTGAGGCTTTATTTACGTGCAATATATATTGTATATATATTGCTTGTGTAGATATAGATCTACACGAATCTTGTAAAAGCAAATAATTTTGATTTCGTTTTGCATGCACTGATAAGGCTACCTCGGGTACATGAGGAACAGCTGCAAACTAAAAAAAAAGAAACAAAAAAAAACATCAATCACTTGATCTCGTTGCACTGGTTTTTTTTTATTTTTTAATATATTAAAACTATTTTCTATCAACTATTCTTCTTGGTACGGGACGTTATCATCAACAACAACAGCAGCAGCAACAACAACAACAATAAGAACGAAACAGACAACGACAACAACAACAACAACACTCAGAGCACTATGTGGCGGCGAAACTCTGGCGATCTTCTTCTCGGTTGAAGCGCGCGTGCACGTGCAGGTTTATAGCAGCGCACAACATCGATGATGCACCAGCAGCAGCACAACACGAGGGTGACGATAACGACGTTGAGCACCGCGACGACTTGGACGACGAGCTGTTGTACATGGACGATCGCGTACGATGCGTATTGAATGATGATCGCCGTCAGACAACGCGACGTTCCGTATAAGCGATCGTAAAAGATTACGATGACAACGGCGGCGGCGGCGGGCAGCGACTATAACGTCGCTGTTATCGTCATAGCAAAAACAAGAAAAAAAAGTTCACACGCAGAAAACTTGGCCTTCTCTCGCTCGTTGTTGTGTGTGCCTCGCTGTTGTATCGTATCGTGCGTATTGATGATGAAGATGATGATGATGATGATGATGATGATCCGCCGCAGGAGAAGAAGATAAGACGAAGAGAACCCGATGCTTTATTATTTTTTTTTTGTTCTTGATACTCTATCTCTTGTTATCACAGTGTTGCACAGCACACACGCACAATATCATACAATATCAGTATCGTGTGCGAATAGAATACAAGAGAGTCGTTGAAGAAGAAAAAAAAAGAGGGGAGGGAGGAGCACGAGCAAAGATAAAGGAAATAGAGGAGGACGGACGGGGAAGAGGAGGGAAAAAAGGAAAAAAAGATACGAGCTGAGGATAATAAATAATCTTACGAGAAAACCGACGCAGACATGGAGATAGGTATGATAGAAGTCGACAGGGGTATATGTACAGGCGCGTGCGTTTATATACACCAGAAGAAGAGAGAAGAGAGAAAGAGAGAGAAACAGATAGAGAGACAGGCACGTTTTTAAAAGGTACGAAAAAATCCAGCAGTACCTCACCGTTCGACGTTGAATCAGACACTACTACGAGAGACAGCGCGTATCTCTCTCGACTCGTCGTTGTCGGGCACACCGATGGAGCCAGCAGCGTAGAGGTGTGCGGCGCGCATGCCTCATGCGCGGCTTTGATTATGTGTGTGCGCACGCGCGTATGTGTGTGCGACGCCGAGCGGTGGGGATCGAGTAGAATACTATAGTATAGTACATACAGCATGTATATCGTCCCTCTCGATAGCCAGGCAAAAGATATATAGATATAAATTTTTCTCGTAAATTGCTGCTGCTGCTGCTGTGTGTTAAATTTTATATTTCACCAATAGCCGTTAACTGCCTCGCGAGCGCGCGCCAAATCAAAGATGCGTTTTTCGGAGAGCTAGAGCGCGATTATCATTTGCAGAAGAGTAGAGATGCAAACAATTTTTAAGAATGATTTCTTGAACGCGAAAATGAAGAATCGTATTTTAAAGATACATTTATTGCTATGATTATTAAATGAATAAAATAAAATAAAATAAATAATCGTTTCTTACATTGGGCCGCAGCGTTTGAATATTATATCTGGATACACCGAACGATATTACAACGGTTGGATAACGTACGTGTGCACGCGCCGAAATGCAGTCGTCTTCTGTGCCCTGCACGGGTTTCTCGACAGGTCACTAGCTCACGAATATAGATTCGAAATCACTTTTAACACTTGATCATTCGACACTTTTTCCGACAAAAGTTACTTTCCCAAAAGAATTTCTCGTGTACACGTGCCGCGCGCATAGGATTATTAAACGGGTGGCGATGACTTGCACACAACTTTAGAGTAATTGAGCTGTGGGCACTTGCACGTACGATATGTGCCTGCGAGCTTCTCTTTACGCGTACGAATTTATAAGTACAGATGTGTATGTATAAATTCGTGATGAATGTATAAGTAGATATGCGATTTATTTACTTTTTTTCTTTTAAATTCGATGAACCGTAAGTCTGTTTTTTTGATTATACCTGATGCGCTTGGCAGCAAGTATGATTTATGATGGTTAGATGGATTTAGTACGTGTGGCTGGCATGGAAGAAATCTGTTTAGCGTGCACACCATCGTAATCATTTTCATCATTAAATATAATTTTGAAGAACAATTGACTGATTCAAATCCATACATATGGACTCTTAAAAATGATGTAATATTTATTCCACAACGCAACGACGACGGGTACAGTGTATAAGTAAGCTCAAGACGTTATTATCTACAATCCGAAGCTCTTTGCAGCTCTCGGACGAGGTCCGTTCCAGGTGTCAAGTCATCAGACACGCACAAACTCGCCTTCCGAGAAATCAAAGTCACGTTTTTTTTGTTGTCGGATATGGGTCGTTTCTCAGAGAGACTTTTTAACTCGTCAAATTTTCTGTTAAAAGATTGATGATTGCTCGAATCATTGCCTTGAGCGCGCGTACGTACGGGCACCTGCACAAAGTGTGTATTACGTCTTATAACTTTTTCTGTGCGATAATGGATGAACGAAAAGAAAAAGCTATAAACACTTTTCCTTATGCAAAGACTATGATGGCTGTTGAGTTTCGAGAAAACTTTTCCATCATCCAGATGCACCTATCTACATAATCATCGCGTCAAGGCGCGTGGGAGGCTGCGTATACGGCTGCTGCTGCCGCTGTTGTTATGCTGCGCGTCTATTCACGCAAAGTTTTTTCTCCCAAACTGTCGAACACACAAGCAGTGCGGCGGAGATAATGCGGCGGGGAGCTTTTTCACATAATCATCATCGTCGGTCGTCGTCGTCTTCTTAGTCGTCGTCTTATAGTCGAGCAAGGTGTACGTATGTGTGCGTATAAGCTCTAAATCTTTAAATAACTCGCTCCGAAAATAATCGCTCGCCGCGAGAGAGGAGATGATAATATTTACAAATCGTCCGCCGAGCGGCTGCTGTTAGTTGCCCGCCTGCGGGCTGCCTCTAATCTTGCATTATATGCGGCTCTGGCAGACTCTCGACGTCTCTTATGTATACTATACACGCCGCCACGAGGGATGAACGGCGCGGGCTCGAATGATAAGCGCGCGAGGCATGACGGGCATAAATATAATACATAAAAGACACGAAAGACTCATGGACGCAACTACTTACGACATCTCGCGTCAAAATCGTGTGGCTGTGATTGCGAGAACTCAGCATAGGATCACGCGAAAGACATGCGTTTTACTTATCTGATAGCAAACTGACAACATTTTGATCGCTGATAGAAAATTTTAGAGCATTGGTTTTTTTTTCTAAAAAACGTTTGCTTTCAAGTACGCAGTTTTTAGCCTACGCGTATAGGATGCGCGAATAAACCTCAAGCAAAGATTTGAGTAATCATTCGTTTACTTTCCATATATATCTCGCCGATTCTCTCATTCAACGTATTATAACATTGCCTATGGGAAATAAGATTTTTCATGTATGACTAATGACCTGGAAAGTGAACACCCACGTAATAGCATTGGCACTGCATGCAAGCGGCGGCGGCGACGGCCGATCGACCGTTATGATACTATACACGTTGCGTCGTCGCATTATTTTTACGATTTTATAATATGCAATGATTCAGATATATGTAAAGATTGGCTCGATTATACGACCGTGGCCGCTAGTGGGTTATGGAAATGTGATTCGAAATCAGCGCCTTTATTCAATGATTTTTCTCTTTTTACCTTTATGTATTGCTATTGCGCGTTCATCTTCTCTGTCGGGTACAAATTATACGATTTTATTGACCGGATTGTTTAATCGACGCCTGTGCGCCTTTTTATGATCTTTTGTTGGATAAGTAAGTGAAAGTTTTGGATGTACTTTTTTATTACTCACTTATTGAGAGCACTTACTCAGAAATTAGATTTTTGTTGTATATGGCTAGACCAGCAACTGAAGCTCCAATTAGGTAAACACCGTGATTGTGTCGATAATTGATTTCAGAGTTAATTATTCACCCATAATTTCACATGGATATCAATCAATTTCTCTATTGAAAATGATGACCGTTCGGGGAAAATTCATACGTGATTTGACCTTCTACATTAGACGAGCTCTCAGCGTTTTAGATAGATATTAATGCTCCGGAGTCTCCCTCGTTCTTCCGTTGCTGCATGCATTGATTGTATACATTGCTCGTAGCTGACTCGATCTTCTGTGAAAACGCAATTGTCTGATTTTTTTACACTCTTCTATTTAGACTGCTGCGTTCATCTATGACAATATATCATAGGGCTCATTTAATTTTTCATAGACATACAATTAGGAGTTTCATTATAACGAGTTTACTTTAAAAATATTGTACCTTTTTCAAAAAAATGTCTTAGAATCTACTATTCCATTCATTGCTTATACAGCATTAATACTAATTAATACTACTAATTGTTCAAACCAATTAAAATTGTATCATTAATCATTCAAAATTAAATCAATCAATTAAAATTTTATAACATATTGTGTTAAAATTGAGCATAAATTTTATGATAACTAAAATGAAAAAATAGTAATTTAGAAAAAAAAATTTTCGTTCTTTGTTTATGGAAATTGTTCAGAAAGATTAAAAAAAAAGAGAAATGTATTCTATGTATTCTTACACAATTGAAAAAAAAAATTTCAGTCAACATTTTTTTGACCATAACAATGATTGAAGACTTGCGTATCATATCCAAATGTATCTTCAAATAACTTTACTAAAGTTCGAAATAGTTTACAAGTAATGATAGAATCTTGAGGCAAGTTTAACACAGAATAAGAAATAGCTTTTGACATGATATTCAGAGCTGCAATTTTATCAAAATTATCTTGTGCTTCAATCTTCATTATTAGTTCTTGATTCCTTTTCCAAAGACTCATTTCTTTTATATTCAATGGAATATTATCAAGATTCTGTAAAATAAATCCTCATATTATTAAGAAAAAAACTTTAATTTTGAATTTACTTTGCACTTGGATGAAATTTACTTTTGAATCTAGTTGAGTCAATGAATAATGTGTCCACTTATTTAAGCATGCATCACATTTACAATTGAATCCAAAAAACATTTTTAACATATTTCCCCTTTCCAGTACTGGTCCATCATAAAATGGGCAATAATAACAGTCAAAAATCTGATAATTTTTTTTTATAGGTTGTATAGCATATAATATAAATTCTTGATTCTTGCCAAAACACCTTCTTGCATTAGGGTTGCAACTATGGTTAATCAAACTAGCTAATGGCGTAATACTAACTCCTCTGATACAAGTCAATTCTGCCCTACATTTTGCCATAGAGGATCCATACTTACAATTGTCATTAGAATTCATTACCTAAAATAATTTATTAATTATTCTTGATTAAAAATTGTTTAACAAGCTGTAACTAAAAAATAATATTTCTCACCACATGGCTATTAATACTGATTGTTTGGACTAATCGAAGAAGCAAAGCACCAACGAATACAGCACGAGAGTCCAAATTAGCTACTGCTTGAAGATTAGGAAATGGTTCAACCTTTCCAAAAATGTTGGTGAATTTCATTAGACATACAAGTGTTACAGAAGTAAAAATAATGAATCTTCTCATTTCTGTGATAGGATATTCATGTGTTAGACTAAATAAGCTACAAAAACCATCAATTTCAATTTTTCCATTTTTGATAAATCCTTTGCAGCGTTCATCTTCATTTAAAAATAACAATTTATTTAAATATAGGGATAAGAAAGTTTTTAAATAAATTTAGATAAATTATCCATACCTTTGGAATTTTCAATGATTTCCAACTCTTTTGATAATTTTTCTAAATTATTACCATGAATTTTGAGATACTTTAAAAATGCTTTAATGCTAAGACCATCAAACGATAGTTTTTCATCAACTTGCTGTTGAATAACACCAAGGAAATGAAGAATATATGGTACGATGCTACATTCAATAGCATGAGAATTTTCCATTGCATCAACTTTACATTTTTCTGAGCAGAATACATACCAGTTGCAATTTTCACAAGGTATGGACGAATATGCGTACGATAGACAGTTACAGCACTGACTGTAAGGTGTTCTTACATTTAGATTAGAAACATAAGGTTTTTGAACAAAAATAATTTCACCGGGCTCTATGTTTTTAGTAGCAACTAAATGTCTGCCAAAAGTTGCATTGTATTTTATTGCTACTTTGTCAGTGCTTCCAACTAATTTTTGTGAAGCAAGTTTTTGATCCTCAAGTTTGGACTTTTCGAGCAATTTGGTGAGCATTTCAATACGATCTGCGTCTTTTGTTGAAAATTCAGCATTAGCCGTTAAACGATCAAACACCTATAGGTACAAGAATAAATCATCTTTCAGTTGTCGATAAAAAACTAACTTTCCGATAAAAAAAAAAACATATCGTCTCACCTCTCCGTCGAAATATTTCAAGCACATGACTTTTCTGTCGATCAACTTTTTCTTGATCTTGATGCAGAGCGGCTCGTAGCGCATGGCCCTCTCGATATCCAACATGCAGTCGACGTATTTGCCGCAATGATAGAGGAGTGCGGATCGATTGCTGTAGGCCAGGGCCATTTGCAGGGAGTTCGCGGGTGCGAACGCCAAGCTCTGCGTGTAGCGTGTCAAGATCTTCTCGTGAATCACGGCCGAGTGTCCGCTCAGGGCGTAGAGCGCGTTTCCCTCCTTTCTGTACCTGTCGGATTCCTCGGGATCTTTGGCCTCGTTGTGCACGTTTCTCGCCGCGATGTCCTTCAGGAACTTGGAGCTCAGCAGTTCGTTGACGATGAACTCTCGCTCTTGCTTCAACATCGCGTCGAACTTTAAAACTTTATACAAAAAAATAAATAAACGAACGTTTCGAACGAGACGCGAATCGTGCAACGACGCGCAATCGAATCGACGAGTGATGTGATTCTATTCTATATAAAAACACCGATTCACACACTGCAGACTGCGGCAGTTATAAAACGTTTCTCCGGGAGTCTTATTGTGTATCGTCAACAGTGCGACTCGTGAGCGACTGGGCGAATTTCGTATCGTCGAGATGACGCTACTTAGCTGCCGCTGATTGCTCACGGTCACCTTGGTCAAGATGATTGTGCGAGCGTTTCGGCCGTTACTGACTGATTCGCGACCCAGCGCATGGCTCGTGTGTTTTCTTCGACGTTTCAGGTTTGATAACGAACTTTTCTGCACGTTTGCTATTTGAATTGAACAGAATCTCTACGACTGATGAACTTCTCGGGCTTTTAATACGTTTAAGCCTTATAAACAGAAATAAAAACTGAAGAATATTTCAAAGTAGAATTAAGGAGATCCGTACCTCAGCCCAAAAATCGAAATTTTGATCCAGTTTTCTGAAACTTTTAGTGAATATTTCTCTAAAAGGCTCTATGGCGACGTTAAAAACATCAAGATGAAGGTCGCCATAGAGCCTTTTAGAGAAATATTCACTAGAAGTTTCAGAAAACTGGATCGAAATTTCGATTTTTGGGCTGAGGTACGGATCTCCTTAACCATGGCAAGAGTTTTTCTACCCTCTTGGAACATTTTTCGAATTTTGAAATTTTTTATGTTTTAAATTTAAATTGGCTCGATCGAAGTTATCAGCATGGTTTTTATGCAACAAAATAAAAGATCCTTCGTTTCTTTCCTAATTGCCTTACAAAAAGTGTATCTCAATCAATACAGCGCCCGTTTTACAAAGCTGGAAAGTTCCTTGAATAGGGTAAAGTGGCTAGTTATGGGCCACCTAAGAAAAATTTTCACTTTGCTTACTTATAGAAATTGTGCATAAAATAAAAAAAAATGTCTGAAAATAGCTTCTAAAAGCAAAAAAAAGTAACCTTTCGAATGAGTATATATACTTGACATAAAAAAGCTAATAATATTTCTCAAGAAGTGATTAAAGCAAAAAAATGCGAATCAACTAGTTATGGGCCACCCTACTGGGATACCAATGATTCTGAACTAAGGACTGGGTTCAATTTTTATTTTCGAGCACTGAACGTCTAAAAAATGAACATACGTGTTTCAAAATGTACGAGGAAACTTCTGTCATTCTTAAAAATTAAATTAAACCGTTTAAATAAATATTATTAAAGATTATTACAGGTGGCCCATAATTGGATGGACAATTTTACCGGATAGCCCAGTTATGGGCCAGGGCAGAGTTATAAATCCTAAAAAAAAAAGATTTAGCAGTCCATAAGGAGAGCTGTTCATTTTTTCTGAATAAATAATATTAATAGAAATAGGGAAAAAATTTTAGAGTCAAAATTTAATTTTTATTTTTATTTATTCAAATAATAGCTCACAGTGGCCCATAACTAGAGGGTGGCCCAAAACTAGCCACTTTACCCTATCCGAGTTTTGAAAAATTTTTGCGCCGCGCATAATGTAATTTTACATATCAATATTATTATGATTAGATTTGAATTTTATTGTTGACTATTGAATTCAATAAAAAAAACTAATTTGGCGCATGTATTACTTCGGAGGTACTTTAATTTAAATGTTTTTAAATACGTTCTGGGTTATTACGTGTGGATGATCTGCTATCTATCTTTTGACGACAGCATTTTACATAAAAATATGTACAGAAGATTATTCGCGAACTTTTTTAAAAATTTAATAATTCTTGTTTGATGAGTTTTATTTTGAGGCACTATCAATACATTAAAGGCCCGAAAAGGGCTTGAAATCGAAAAAAATGATTAAATTTAAACGGTTTTTTCTTTTCATCAAGACTGCATATTCCAAGATACCAAAATTTGTCTTCAATTCAAATGACATATTTTGCATTTTTCGTCAATTTTTCACGCACCTCATTTGTCGTAAAATCAATTGAGCTCGATTTTAAGATCTTTAAGTCTTTGATTAACTTGGGTTTGAAAATTCAGATCATTTAAATGCGGGGACTTTTTCTATTCGAGTGAGAAAACTCTGATATCGTGGCTAATATACAAGCAACTTTTTTAATCAAGAATCATGCATTCAAAATTAGTGTGTATTATTACCCAAAATGTATAAATTAGTAAATCGGTATCTTTGTTCGTATAATCCGACCGAGCCGCGACCAATGAAATACTTTGTTGTATCGCCCCACTTCCACAATAACAATATCCGCTTACAAGTGCGGTATTACATCGATTCGATTATTATTCATCTCAACGGAGGTCGCACAAGTCTCCAGTCGTTCGCCCAGCGAAGCGATTTACAGTCCCTCACCTTCCTTTCTCGCTCGAGTTCGGGTGCCGTGTTGTGCAAATAATAATAATAATAATAATAGTAATCGTAATCGGGCCAAAATGAGCACCCGCGGAGATGATTCGTCCTCGGTCGGGACCAACGACGATCTGCCCAATTCCGAGGACGAGCTGGAGAGGAGGAAGACCATGGAAGCGATAGAGAGGCGCAAGGCGACGGAACAACTGGCCAAGATCGACCAGGCTCCCACGACGGCCGCGACCAGCAACAACGATGATCAGGCCAGAGCCAAAAAAGTAGCGCAGCCGGTGGTGAAGCTGCTGCCGAGGATAGCGGAACCGCCAGGCACGACGAGGACAGAAGAGGAAGCGGAACAAGAAGGAGGAGAGGAGGAGGAGGAGGTGAGGTACTTCACGTTCAACTGGCACATGGTCCTCGAGCCCGAAATGATCAACGCGAGTATCCTCGTCCACTCGCCGCTCTTCACGACCAATTACCAAGAGATCACCATGTGCGCCCAGACGATCCACGAGCCTTGCCAGAATTGCGCGAATCAGCAGAAGCAAGAGGCCTGGCACCTGCATCTGTACTGCTGGGCCGACAGCGGCGGCGCCCGAGTCAACCTGTCGGACAAGTTCGAGTTCGGCATGGCCACGCGGTCCCGCAACACGTTCTCCTTCTGCCAGCTGGACAAAACCCAGCCCATCTTCCAGGGCAAGATCAGTCTGGCGCACGAGCCCGGCCTAGCGTCCGACACCAAAATCATCAAGATCCAGTGCCGACTGCCGGACGCCAACTGGCCCGACAGGACCTCCGGAGATCTGCTCACCAAGTCAATAAGCTTCGGCGTGCACAACTTCATCTACGAGAACTACTTCGACTTGCTGCAGAGCGGCGGCGAATACTCGGACGTGACGATCGAGTGCGGCGATTACGAGTTCAAAGCGCACCAGCATATACTGGCGGCGGCCTCGCTGGAGCTACGGAGGCTGTTCGACGAGGCGCCCAAGGACCAGCCGCTCGAGTCCATCGTCATCAAGAACATGCACGTGCGCACCTTCCAGATCTTACTCAAGTGCATCTACACGGGCCGCGTGGAGGGACTGCGCGAGCGCTTCAGCGAGTACATAGTGCTGGCCCAGCGATTCCAGATTCCCAGCCTCGTTCGCATCTGCAACAACTTCGTCAAGATCGTCCTGAAGAACGCCGGCTTCGTTTTGGTCGAGCCGATCGAGCTGGTCGAGCGTCGGTCCGTCCTGAGCGGCCCCGTCATCGACTTCGTGTACGAGTACGAGCTGCTGTGCAGAGAGGCCGAGCTGGCCAAGGGCTCCCTGGCCGAGAAGAAGCTCATCCAGTTGTACGAGGACGGCTGGATGCCTCGGCAGGAGATCGTCTTCATCCACGTGTCCACCAGAGAGAACAAGAGCAATGCCGATGTGGATGGGAACGCGGCCGATTCGACGGACTCGGATCAGCCACGGGATGCGGCGGCGGAGGAAGTGAACCCCATCGAGAAGCGCAAACAGAACAAGTACAAAAAAGTTCAGAAAAAGCCACCGCAACTGTCCGCCATCAACGAGGCCAGAGCCTCGGTGGAGCGAGAAGCTGCGAGGCAAGCCGAGGAAGACGCCAAGAAGGAACCGGAGACGCTAGTAGAACAAGTTCCGGCGCCGGAACCAGGGCGAGCGCAAGTGTCACCACCCGAGTCCAAGTTCATACCGATCCCCACGAGGAAGACGAAAAAACAGAATAAAAGGCAAGCCAAGAAAAACAAGTAGTCTCGGTGCGCGAGGAAACTGTAAATCGATAAAAGACTATAATCATATCTCCCCGTACTGCGACTCGATTAATTTTACAAATTAGTTTGTATCCAATCATTTTTTATTTCTCGATCCGGCTCCCAAGAGCCTTTTACACGTAAGATTAACGATGATGAGCGCAATTGTAAATACTTTCGGCGAAAAGTATGTTTATTCGTTTTTACAATTTGTGAGATATTTATATGTGCGAGCTACGAAAGTCGTACATGTACAAACTCGCGAGTCTCGCGATTTTACTATTTCAATATAGACGTAATAATTATAAATTTTCAGATCTCTACGACGAGGCTCGAGCCAGTGTTTATAATCATAAACATCGGGTGAACGCGTTTTCACGAATCTCAATATTTCGCATTGTTACGCGCGATGGTAAATTGTGTATTGAAAATATGTGCCAATTATTATTACACTTTGTCTCCGGTGTATTCCTCGCTTTCACAGGCAATACGTAAATATTGTATATATAATAATAAAATTATGTCCTCGTAAACAATACAATTTCCGTAGTTTAGTGGTCGTTTATTTGCGACCTATTTATCAAATTTTCAACAAAGAAAAAAAATTATGAATCGTTCGCGTTACATGAAATATGAAAAGGACTTATTGGAATGATATAAATTAAGCTGAATTAGTTGTTTAAAGCTCTTGATTCGTGAAGAGCAGCAGCGCCAAGATTTTCATTGAAATGATTTCAATTGATATTTTACCAATTCGTGTAAAACTAGGAGTATACTTCAGGAGAGATAAGATTTTTACGATCAAAACGAATGATTTGATACTTTAGTATTTCAAATGAATTGAATTCTGTGTTTTTGCATAATTTTTTTCTTTACTCAAACTACGTTCAATTTGTACAATTTAAAATTTTTCATGTTAAAGTTAAGAATGATCAAATCAAACGAGTCAAATTATCACGTAACTCGATGCAATCCATGATGCTAAAAATCATATTAATCAAAAGCTATGTACATTTTTACGATAAAACTCGACACTCTTGATCGGTATGAAAGTTCGTCGACATTCCCAGCGAGTCACGCGCAAACGATCTAAATAACAATTCTCTCTTCTTTCTCAGAGCAGCGAGGGATGGTCGTCGATGCCGTAGCGCATGTCGCTCAGCGCCATCCAGCAGTAGCCGTACCACTTCTCCGTCGTGATCGAGTCGGCCGCGCGATTCAGGCAGGCCTGCAGGTACCTCCGGCAACGCTGCTCGAGGCGGGGCGTGTCGAACCTCGAGGCCAGCCTCAGCTGGGCCACGGCCGCGCGCGCGAGATCCGCGCCCCCCGCCAGCTCGTCGGTGTAGAGGAAGCGCAGATACGCCTGCAGATCGCGGCCCCCGACGTTGTCGCCTAACACCAGGCGATCGCAGCGCGCCTCCTTGACCGAGGCTCGCCAGAAGAGCGCGTGGAAGGCGCGAGAGGCCGCGGCCAGCACGCTCTTGTGCACGTGGAAGCGCTCGCCGTCGCACTCGATCGCGAGGTCGGACAGGTACTCGCGCGAGCTCCACAGCAGCTCCATGTCGCGCAGCTTGCTCGAGCCGGCAAAGTTCGACTCGTCGTTCTTGGCTTCTAGCTCTAGCTCGTTGGCGTCGTCGACCTCCCGCTTCTCGTCCTTCGAAATCCCAGCTCCCATCACTCTCTCCTTCAAAATGTTCTCCTTGGCTCGAAACACGACGGTGACGTGATCGCAATTCTTCACGTCGTTGTAGTGGATCGAGCCGACGAACGGGCAGAAGCTCTCCACCGTGTGTTCGATGTTTTCGCAGAACTCGACCGGATATTCGAGCAATTCGGAAGGGATTTTGGGATCCTGCACGTAAATCTCAAAGTCCGACGGTTTCAGGAGCTCGACGTCGTCGCTGTACAAGAAGACCGTCAGATGGATGCCCGGGCAGCACTCGCCGTAGGCGTTGAACTGCAGCTCGAAGTTGAATGGCTGGCCGAAGGCGTAAAAATTCGGCGATTGCCTTCTGCCGCGCAGAAGTTGAAAGTTCTGCACCGTCCAGGCGAACGTCACGAGCGCCTCGGTCTTGGGCTCGACGACGCTCTCCCAGCTCTGCTCGAGCATCACCGGGGCTACGCTCGCGCACGTCAGAGGCGCTTTCGTGACTTGGAACAACTCCTCCGTATTCGTATCCGTATCCGTACGCTCTTCGTTTCGATGGTCCATTTTTTCTTTGTGCCGGTGTATGTAAAAAAAACAAAAAAAAATGTATCGTCGCAGTGTGGAATCGACGCGGCGCCGATCTCGTTGGAACCGATTGTGGCTGACAAGTGACGATATAAATAAAGCAACGAATAAATCGGTTAACGATCGGGCGAATTATTGGAAAGCTCGGATATGCGCCACCTCGATTCGATCCGATTAAATTTTAATCAATTATTAGCGTGTATTTTTCAGCGCGATCGAAATCGCAAACGCGTTCGAATATCGACGCGTGCGACGAATCGCGCGCACCCCACTCTCGATTCTCCCCGTCAATTTTTCAAGTATAATTCGAACGGTCCGTACAGAAATGGACCGGTACGATTTACATACATGCCCGATCGATCGGTCAGTCGTCAAATTACAAGCGTCGATCTCGCTGTTTAGTAATAAAATCGTCGTAATCATGGCCGTAGCGTTCGAGCAAACGTTCTGCACGAGGCCACGGAAAGCGAAGGAAACGCCAGCGCCCACGTTCACGTGGCAGGTCAACATCAAGCCCGAGCTGGATCGGGACACGCTGTATCTCGACTCGCCCACCTTCTACACGGACTTCGGCGACTTCCAGATGCAGCTGGACACGCGCCCGGTGGACGGGAAAAAGTGCCCCGAGTGCGGCGAGACGCGACACCACAACGTCTGGATCTGGGAGACGAGGATGAACAACCTGATAGAAGACAAGAGCGGCCTCAAGCGATTCAGCTTCGTAGTGAAGAAGGGCACCGAGGGCGTTGCCGTGAGCGCGTGCAAGCACGCCCTCGTGCAGTTCTATCACGAGTTCTTCGGTGTATCGCGGTTGCGCGACAGCTCGAGGCTCGAGATCGTCGTGACCGTCGAGCTGCCCCCTGTCGACTTCGAGCGGAGGTTACTGTTTCCCGCCGTCAACATACACAGGGACCTGACCGAGTACTTCAGCGAGCTCTGGTGGAGCGGCAAGCGCTCCGACGTATCCTTCCGGGTCGAGGGCCAGATCATCAGGGCGCACCGCGAGATCATTGCGGCCAGCAGCAGCGTGTTCCGGAAAATGTTCCGCGGCAGGCAGACCTCGCCCGATCGGCGCTTGCTCTTCGATATCGAGAACTGTCAGGCCAACGCCTTTCAGGTCTTACTGCGCAGCATATACACGGGCCAGATCGACAACATCCACAGGTGGGCCTTGCCGTTGATGATACTCGCGGCGAGGTACGAGGTCGAAAGCGTGAGGCGAACGTGCTTCATGTTTATAAACGCCGCCAAGGATAGCGCGAATACCGAAAAGGTCGTGGCCATGTTCCAGATGGAGGAGGAAAAGGCCAGAGCCAAGATGCTCGAGGAGAACGTGGAGGAGCAAAGAAAGCAGATGGCGAAGACGAAGCCGGTGAGCGTGGGCAAAGATAGTCCCAGCATGCCAGAAGAAAATATGAAGAACGTCAGGCTTGGAACGGAGGGGAGTGCGTCGACGAGCCTCGCGCCCCAGTACATAATGCAGCTGGAAAATCCAGGAGCTCTTCCCGGCGCGCCCAACGAGCCAGCACTGGTGTACGGGTTGCCCGTGAGCCGGACTTTCCTTCCGGCTGCTGGCCCGGCCGCTCCGTCGCGCGAGTCACCCACGAGCAAGATCGACGCGAGACTCGACGTCAAGCCGAGCGGCAGCGGCCGACCCTCGCCACCTCCGACCTACTCGTCGAGCATGAAGATCGAAGTAGGACAGACGGCGGTCGCTTCTACCAGTGGCTCCACCAGTAGCACCACCGTCGCCGCCGCCGCCGCCTCACCACCGCTACCGCCGACGCTACCAGAATCACCAGCAGCAGCAGCAGCAGCAGCAGCGCGACCGCAACCACGACCAGCACGACCAGCGGTACCGACGCACGATCTCTTGCCGGCGTCCAGGACTTATTTGAAGAACTGGCTCGAGATACAGAAGGACACCGCCGGTACCGAGGGATCGAGGGCGTCGTCTGCTTCCCGGCTGTCGACGGCATCCGTCGCCTCCCGCCCGTCGACTCCTACCTCGCTGCCCTCCGCCAATTCGAATCGCGATTCCAACAAGACCGCCGATTCCGCCGCGTCTGTCGGCCTGCCACCGCCCATCCCATCTGCGCAGCTTACTTATTTGAAGCTCGACGTCTCGGCTCTCTTGGCGAATCGAAAGTCCCCCGCCGAGACGCGCTGCAGCGTCGATAGTCTCGAGAAGAGCCCCGAGCCCGAGGCCCAGTCGATCGACGAAATGAGACAAGACATGAATAAGTATCTAACGAAGGTGCGCGACAAGGAGGAGTCGAGCTCGGTGCCCGATGTCAAGGGCGCCTCATTCGCCGAACGCGTGAAAAGCGTCAGTCAGGCGAGACGCCCCGAGGGCCTCGAACAGAGACTCCTTTCGACTGCCGCCGTCGATGTGGCACCGGTTAATACGTTACCCGTTGTAGAAGATTCGACGAACGACGTCGCCGCCGCCGATGTGGCACCGGTTAATACGTTACCCGTTGTAGAAGATTCGACGAACGACGCCGCCGCCGCCGATGTGGCACCGGTTAATACGTTACCCGTTGTAGAAGATTCGACGAACGACGCCGCCGCCGCCAGAGCAGCAGCAACAGCAACAGCAACCTCCTCCACGGGCACGACGAAGAAGAAGGGGAAGGGGAAGAAGAAGAAGAAGAAGGGGAAGAAAAATAATAAGCCGGCGAGCAGCGACGCCAAGACGAGCCTCGACGATGCCAAAGACGGTGAGAAAAAAACGACGGACAACAGCGAAGATGTGGCTGCTTCGTTACAGAAGATGCACAACGAATATATGCTGAGTAAACAACATTTATGGGAGAGTATGAAAGATTGCTTGGAAGAACAACTCATAAAAGAAAGAAATTCACAAGAGGCCACAGAAAAAAAGATGGTGATATATTTTGACGCTGATTTTCAGGCTAAACTGAAAGAAGCCAATGCGGTGAGCAAAGCTATCATGGCTGAATCAGAGAAGGCGCACGAGACTAACGATCCCGGCCGTTGTACTGAAGTGTTAAATTATTTGTTGTCGAAAATCTTAGATACCCATCCAGACCAAAACAGTGAAAATGAAGAAAAATCTAATGAAAAAGAAGACTCTCCCGAGGCAGATGACTCGAAGGTAACCGAAGCCCCTGAAAATGAAGAAAAATTCAATGAAACGGAAGACTCTCCCGAGGCAGATGACTCGAAGTTAACCGAAGCCCCTGAAAATGAAGAAAAATTCAATGAAACGGAAGACTGTGATAAAAAGGATGACCGTGGTATCGAGGAAGCCCGTACGAGTTTCATAGAGTTCGAAGAAACCGAAGCCTCTGAAAAGACTTATAACATCGAAGTCTCTGATACGACTGATAACGCATCAGAGGTGAACATCAGTGTTCAAGGATTTTTTAAAGATTATGAGAAATCTGAAACCTCTGATAATAAAGAAAAATCTAATGAAACGAAAAAATCTCACGAATCATCAACGAGTTCGACACTCCCTAAGGAAGTCGAAGACCCTGAAGATGAAGAAAAAACCAATGAAAAGGAAGACTGTGATAAAACTGAAGACTGTAGAATCGATGAAGCTCGTACGAGTTTCCAAGATTCCGAGGAAACCAAAGACTCCGATAACATCGAAGTCTCTGATACGACTGAAGACGCATCAGAGATGTACAGCGTTGTGCGAGGCACTTTGAGTTTTAAAATCTCTGAGAAATCGGAAATCTCTGAAAATGAAGAAAAATCCAAGGAAACGAAACAATCTCACAAGAGTAACGACTTCAATGGCGCTGAAAATTCAACGAGCTCGACAGTCTCTAAGGAAGCCGAAGCTCCTGAAGATGAAGAAAAAGCCAATGAAAAGGAAGACTCCGACGAGAGCGATGACTGCAAACTGGAACTGGAGGATTCTCTAGATAGTTCTAGAACAGTCTCCGTTGCCGAGGAATCGATCAAAACTTTGGAAGAGATTGATAACATCGACATCGACAATACGACTAAAGGCGATGTAGAGATACGCGATTTTTCAGAATGTTCTGTGAGTTTTAAAGTTTCTAAGAAATCTGAAGCCTCGAATAAAGCAGACGAGCAAGTTGAAAAGTCTGATGATGTAAAAATCAGTGAAAAGAGTGAAGATTCCGATAGTGCAGATGATTCTTTGGAATCTAAAAATTTTGAAGAAACCAACGGCTCTATAAGTAAAGAAAATTCAAAGGAAACTGAGGCCTCTGACGAGATAAAAGACGCTGCGGAATATGAAGACTCCAACGAGGTTGAAGAACTTGTACCCGCCGAGAACCCTCGAGAAATTGAAATACCTAACGAAGCTGAGGACTCTAATGAAATACAAGACGCTGCGGAAAATGAAGACTCCAATGAGTTTGAAGAACCTGTACCCGCCGAGGAACCTCGGGAAATTGAAACACCTAACGAAGCTGAAAACGAAGAAAATTCTGACGCAAATGGCGAAAATATAGATGATTCATATAAGCATGATCTCTTCTACAAGTATGTTGAAAAATGGGACTCGAGATAGTTTCCATCGATGGAAATTACTAGAGAACGTCAAACATAATTAATTTTGAATTTATCTCTTAACATAATATCATGTATATCAATTTATCTTATTGTCAAATTGACTTTTATGTTTCCTGAAAAATTATAAATAACCCAAAATCGATAACAATAATAAAGGCAACGATTGAGTACTTTGTAAGAAAAGTATGATACGATAAATTTGTACGATGTTCAACGTACAAAGCTCCGACATAAATGTATTGTAATATATTGTTGTGAATCAATAATATTATAAATTTTATTCTTGAAATTATAAAAATGTTTTGCGCTAGAATAAATTGATAATCTTTGAATCGTCCATCTTTTGTTATTATTCAAACGAATGTTTTTCTTTTCTCAAATGAATTATCAAATGTGTGCTTCTTGTATATTATTTTTTAGGTATTAGATTTTCTTCGGAGACAAGAATGGAAATGAAAAGGTTAATTTGCTCTCGGTTATCATTGAAAACGCCATATTTATTGTAACTTTATCAATTGCTATAATTTAGAATTTCATTAGATTAATCAACAGGTAATGAACAAAATAAAAAATATTCAACTCGTACGAGCAATACATACAAACTCGTACGAGCATAACATACAAACTCGTGCAAATTTTTATACTCAGAATAACAGATCCTTCTGGTCGGTAGTTCGTTAATAATCACGTACAATATAATAGACACGATTGGGCCGTTGCGGTCGTTCTACGATTACTACTTTTTCTGCATCTCCCTGATCGCGGCGCACAGCTTGGCCACTTCCTCCGGGATGTTCGGCAGCACCTTATCCGTGTAGAGCTCCACGTCCACGTCGAGGCCGCCCATCGTCGTCGTCGTCGGCTTCTTCTGGGTCTTCTGCACGCACTCGTCAAGGTAGTATTGGCAGGCGAGCCTCAGCCCGGACACCTTGAACCTGTCGGCCAGCTGCATGAGCGGCAACACCTGACTCTTCATGTCGGCCACGCGGCCCGTGTAGATGCAGCTGAGAAACGCCTGAAAGTCGTCGGGCTCGATCGCGGGCCCGTCGATCTTGAGCTCGTCCGTCTGCCTGAGCTGCTCGCGCAGCACCGGACTGCAGCCCGCCAGCACGACCTTGTGCGCCCGGAAGCGTCGCTCGCCGACCACGAGCACGCAGTCGGTGAACTCGCCGCCGGTCCAGAGATTCGCCAGGCTGTGATCGAACAGGATGGCGTGCAGGGCGTTGGTCGGCGTCAGGCCGTCGTCCAGGCTCGTTTCGTCCAGGGCCCAGTGCTTGCGGCCGACCAAGAGATCGATCACGATGGCCGTCGAGGCCGGATGAAAAGCGCCTCGCCAGTAAGCGTTTTCGGGCCAGGTCGGACCGTTCGGTTCGCAGAGTTTCTCCTTCTCGCCGCGATCGTTGCGGATGGTCACTTTGAACTCTTTGGCGGGCACGTTGCGCAACCGCATCGTCGTGAAAATCGAGACGCACAGGTGCGTCGTCTCTTTGCAGGGCGATCCGCCTCGATCGTCCAGTGCGATGAAATCCTCCTTCTCGGGCTTGTAAATTTTCATACGTATCTGGTGGTCCGCGACGTAAAACACCGGAGAGATCGTCTCGTCGACGACGTGACTGGGATGGACGACTTTCCATCGGAACCCGAAGAAACTTTCCTTCGGTGGATCTATTCTGGTTATCTGATGTTGGTGGCTCATGATGACGAAGGTAGAGCTTGGCGAGCTTTTGCTGCTTTTTTTTTTTTTTTTATAAAACGTAACGAAAGCCGGACACCGCTGGCTAATCGGTCAAACGCAATGTAATGCTTGCGCGAGCGACGTATCGGAGAGCCCCCGATCGACCGATGACCGGTAAATTTTGTACAGTCGAAATTATCGAGTGGGGCGAGTTATTCGTTAATTCAAAATTCATAATTCAAAATCTCGATAATAGTACCATCTGAATTCAACCTCAACAATTTTAACACCTATAATCGATCTCCTACGATCCTTAAATGATACATAAGAAGGTTTCGAAGCTAAGATACAATAAAAAAGCATCGATGATTATAGGTTTGAGTATCATTACATTACCCGATGCTAATTATACATTTACCCCACCCGTCGATCGACGAACGTAGCGCAGTTTCGGGCTCCTGTCGGCGATCAAAACGTAAACAAAATATAATATCTCTCGTTCCTCGCTGCTCGCATCATCGTAGCGTGTTTCCAACGGCGTAGTAATAGCGGATCCAACAGTTTAAAAGTGTAAACGCGTCGTCCAACAGTTTAAAAGTGTACCCAAAGAGTTTCACCATGAGTCTGATAACGAAAACTCTGTTCTGCGAGACGAACCTCGAGCTCGTGAACAACGAGATCAACTTCAACTGGCGCATCCGCAACTTCTGCAACTTCAAAAACGTGGAGAAGCAGGGCCTGCGATCCGCTACGTTCAGCGCCTTCGATCGCGAGTGGTACCTGCGCCTCGAAACCAGCGACTTTTCCAATGATCGGAATATCTTTGCGAGTAGGGGGAAGCGTTTCGCGCTGGTGCGCCTGGTGTGCCTCGACGGAGACGTCAAAGGCGACGGCGGTGGCCCCGATCTCGACTATCAGCTGCTTGCTTACAACGGCGACTGGAAGAATCTCGAGCTCTGCTCGCTCTCCCGCAATCATGTCGCGATCAGGGGCCAGTCCATGACGAAGGGAGTGATCTTCGACTACAACCAGGAACTGCTCAAGTCGAGTAAGGATCTCGTGGTGATCTGCAAGATATCGAGGACCGAGCCGAGCGTCGAGACGAGATTAGTCCAGGAGCCGCCGTCCCAGAATCTGCTGCCCGATCTCGACAATCTCTCGCTCGACGAATTTCCAGTACTCGGCCGGTCGACGCTCAACGTCGCGACGACGAAAGCTCGGACGAGGGGCGAGCCGCGATACTGACTACAGGCGGCCTTCCTGGGCATGGTGAATGTGGCGTTTATGGTCCACGGTTTGTATCGATGGTGGCATTAGAAAGACAGAAAAAAAACGAGAGTGACTCGTCCAACGAATACGAACAAAAAATAAAAGATTTCATGTGTAGCCATAATGAAGATATGCAAATTTCCTGAAATTTATCAGCTTGTATACGACAGAATAGTGAGCTACGCTGAATAGCTGATGTTTTAATTGAATAACCGTGATTTTTAAAGGTAAATCTTGAATGATTTTTATACGCGTAATGATAAAATTTATATGTGCGTCTCATATATAAACGAAATTTGGGCAGATCAAACGGACTGTGCCGCGCGACTAATTAGTTCTTTAAAATAAAAAATAATTGCATTGTTTGCAATCTCACGATGTAAAAGCCATCATCCCCAAAAAAAAACAATTCTCGCCGCGCGTAATGTACATTCAGTACTTGGGTAAGTATTTTATTTTAAACTGTGAATTATTAAACATTATTAATATTTAAACGAGCCTTATAAATGTGTAAGTTTGATTTATACACACACACACACGAGATTTTGTCGATATAGGTACGTGCGTAAATAGAGATTGTACTCTTGAGCGAGAATTTATTTTATGTTATTTAGACATTATGAATTAAATATGAAAATGTAATATCGAATAAATGATGTACGTTATTTAAAATTTTCTCATTTTTCATTGCTCTCTCTCTCTTTATTGTCATTTTATATTTCCAATGTTTCTTTAAATAATTCATATTTGTATGCATCTATGAAGATTACAATATTATTAATGAATGGATAATAATTTTTTTATTGCACTTTAATGCATCATGCCAAACATAACTCATTTCATTGGATTATTGAATTTAAAAAAAACAAAAAAACTATTTAAATGTAAAATGAAAAATAAAACATAATAAATGGTTACTAATGAATCATCAACATTTTAATAGATAAGTTTATATGCATTGTAAACATGTAGGTTACAGGCTTTTGTTTACCGGCAGCATGTGACAGCCAAAACATGAAAATTTATCTGTTTCGACGTGTAAATTATTGGTTATATTAATATTAGCAAAAGAATTTAAAAAAATCAAATAAAAATGTCGTGCACCAACAAGTCCACGACTCTGAACATGCTGAGCTTCCGGAAATCCATGTAAGTCATAGCCAATTATTCGTCTCGTAAAAAAAAAAACTAGGATGATTTCCAATATCATAATACCTCTCGACGCATCTCGACGCGCATCAGCTACCTGGACGAGCTGAAAGCGACGATGCCGCTGGCCCAGGGGACGGCGCCTCGCTCGCACCTGCCACGCTGGAATCGGCTGCCGCTCGAGGCCAAGATGCCGATGATGCCGTCGGGGCTGCGGGTCGGCGAGTTTCACACGCGTCGCAAGCTCGGCCGCGGCCTCCGACTGCCCTTTCACGACCCCAAGCGCTTCGACACCTCGGACCCGTTCAATCACGACGCGCCGCTGGCCTACGACGGTCTGCACGATCGCCACCTGGCCCCGTTCTTTCGCGCCTCCAAGCAGCGACAGGACGTTTTGGTCAAGGTACGCTTTGTTATTTTTTTGCTGGAGGATCTGGAAGACGACGATAGGCAATTTTCGTTCGTTTTATTCATCAGGCTGGAATGATAACGCCGGAATTGGATGTCAAGTGCAACCTCCGAGAGTACAACGCCTACAGGAAGTATTTGAGGATGATGCAGGGCAAGTATTTGAAGAAGGAGCTCGAGCACCGTGACGAGACGCAGCAGGAGAAGCGCATACTCGACATCACCGCGACGTTGGCGGAGAAAAAAATGGAAAGGTAAAATAAGTGAAATTGTCGCGAGACGTTTCAACCACTTACAAGCGCATGTTCTCGTCTTGCTGACAGGATAAAAAAAGTCGACACGGTGCTGGAAAACAAGGAGCGCATCGACTCGCACAAGCGCACCAAGCTCCAGGAGTACAGCCAGAAGCAGGCCGAGGACGAGAGGCGGGTGCGGTCGATGCGCGAGCGCGACGCCGAGTACTGGGAGATGAGGAGGCTCGAGTCGATGGTGCGTCGCGACAGGCTCGTGGCCAAGCTCAAGGCCATGGCCAAGGACGAGCAGCAGAAGCTGCTGAATCTGCTCAAGCAGTTTCACGAGCGAGATCAGCGGCTGAGGCGCGATCTGCGCGAGCTGTGGCACGACAAGCGCCGCAGGAAGGTCCGCTGCGAGTCGTGCCGATTCGAGGACAAGAAGAGGTCCCAGGAGAAGGCCATCGAGAGGGACGCGAGACTGAAGCAGTGCGCCGAAAGGATCAGGGAGTCGTTCGTCGGGTCGTACGAGCGCAAGGTCGAGGAGAGCCGCAGAAGATTGAACGGTGAGCGTGCGATAACGAGGAAATTTGTTCCGGAACTCGAAAATACTATTTTTTTTTTTTTTTTAATCTTTAACAGAGTTGTTTGTCACCAAGAGGGAAAACTTGGAAAAGTCTCTAAAATCTAAAAGAAAAAAGAAGAGGAAGAGTAAAAAAGGCCCTCAGTGTTTCTGCAAAGTCAACTGAGCTCGGACTCATTGGAATCGAAACGCGATCGATTTTCACATCTGTCTTGAAATCTTTTATTGTTTAACATGTAATTTATACGCACATCGATATACAATCAGCTCATACGTTCATTGTTACATTACTCTATATAGTCGTCTCTCTCATTCTCTCGCGTTGCACAATATAATATCGTTATTATATCATTATGCGATATCGCTATCGTGTATCGTAATATAGCAAAAAATCTGGCAAACTTAACAAATTGTCGATCGTGCAGAGCATTATTTCTCTCTCTCTCTCACACACACTTTTTTTTTATTCTCCCCGCGAGTAATCGATCGTCGTGCGTGCAGTAGTAGAGGCCACACAATCGTGTCGCTTGATTGGATTTACTATTATAGGTATGCGCACATGAAACATTATTAAAGACCATCGCGCGAAATACAATATTACAATATCTGAACACGTTTTAAATATTGTTATAGTTAAGTATAAAAGTAGTACGACAAGCGCGTTTGCGAGTGTGTGTACGCAGCTCGAAATAAGGACATTTTTATACTTGCCTCGTTTTTATTCATTATATAAAGTCAATCGGTGCAAAAGAGTTACATCCATCCAAAAGATACTGGGTGCTAAGAAAAAAAGCACATATTGCACACAAAAACGTATAACGTTACGTATTTATACCGAGAGAAATTTTGCGCGTTCACGGGCAAAATTTGTGCGCTGTCAAACTCGGGGTGAATTTTCCGTTACAGCAATATTAGCGATTTTCGCTACGATTATAACAATTTTTGTAACAGAGTATGATAAAGAGCAAAATATTCGATAACAGAAACCCCACCCCAGAGTACGACTGCGCACAACGTTTTCTCAACGAACGCGGCAACTTTTACCGCAGAAGTTTTCTCAGAGCAATAAAAGCTCAGCTGTAAATCATCCGGTACGTTGCAAGTTTTCCTGATTCAAATACTCGCCTTATTTTTCATACTCTTGACAGTACAGAATAACAAATTTCATATACTTGCCACAATGAATATAAATTCGGTGTACACAGGTTACAATAATAATATACTATTTTATATATAATATTGATATCGCTTCCTCCGGTAAAAAATAAATTCCACCTATTAAATACGACACGTGCACTCGTACTCGAGGTACCGCAACACGGGTTATATCGCGAGCGCCAGGCTACGCATAACTCGGTCGTGCTTTATTATCGTCGTCGTCGTGGATTTGCGAAGAAAACATCCACCGTTATTATGACAGCAACTCGATCTCCGACTTGATGTTCGTACGGGCCTGTTCCTCGTACTTCTCCCGGAACTCCTTCGTCGCGAAGATGTTGGGTATTTGCAGAAAGTTTTGCAGCACCTGTATCATCGGCACAAGTTAATTCATATAGACGAAGCTTCGTAATAAAGGAGGAGGACTGTGCGCGTGTACCGACCTTGAGCCTGAGCGCCGTGTACATGGGCTCGCTGAGGAACGAGTACTCGCCGCGTATCTTGTCGCAGTAGTCGGCGTACTTGTCCGGACTCGAGCCGAGCACGGCCATGTCCAGGTCGAGCAGGTAGTGCGCGTCCTCGCTGCCGTAGACGCCGTCGATCTTGTGCGCCTCGGTGCTGTTGGTCGTCGCGGCCTTGAGCAGCTCCCGCGTGTCCTTCGCGAGGTCCGAGTCCGCCTCGACGCCGACCTCGGCGGCGAACGCCTCGAAGTGATCCAGATTCTTCGTGTCGCCGTCCAGGGCCTTGGGCTCGTAATCCAAGCTGCGCACGGCCAAACGAACGTTAATTTTCCTATAGCGATTTATATACGTACGGCCAGCTGAGTTTTATGCATACGAACTTTTGAAAGAATATCGCCAGCAGCATGGCCCGGGGATTCTTGAGGCAGTCGCGCGCCTCGCCGTAGGCGGCCAGCTTCTCGCCCAGCGTCTCGAGGTTGTGATAGGTGCGCTTGGCGTCGCCGTAGGCCTCCTGGACGCGCACCAGCCAGGACTCGCTCGCCGCCTCGTCGAGGCCCTGCGTGGCCTCGCGCCAACAGTCCTCTATCGATGCCATTTTTTTCGTTGTAAATAATATAAACACTCGCTTCGAGTCTTGCGATGATGCACTACTCCTTGTGCTGCTGCTGCTGCTGCTGGCTCGAACTAACGCGGCGAAACGACTGATTTTTAAGTGTACAAAGAAGTGACAGCTATCGCGCGAGATCTCTGTCGCGTATATATTTATAGTTGCACACGATACATGAGTCAGCTGCTCGTCGTGAACCGAGAGCCTCGCGAATACGTCTGAAGAGACGAGGCTGGCCACCCCTTAAATACGTAAACACACCCCCATGAGGTGCGTATGTGTGTCTGTGTGTGTGTGTGTGTAACGCTGATTCGGCAAAGCAGGGCTTCTACTGCACTTACATATTTATTGATCGGCTCGCTCGCACATTCGAGTCACGCCGCTCTGCGATCCCCCACCTTCGCGCGTTCACACGGACGAATATGCTCTATGTAAAAGGCGCTCTGCGCGATTCGAAATCGAAACGCGATTTTTCCGTACAATTTAATTATTCGAATTTAAAAAGCCGGATCTATCGCGCTGATAAAACTTGTTGCATGTAAATGTTGATTTTGAAGTAACGAGTAATTCTCGTCTGATGATAAATTAGTTTCAACTGAGATAGATAATAGCTCTTTTACAGGAGGAAGAAAATTGACTATCACTACCTCGATACCTTGGATGCTAAATCGCACATCCGACACCTCCCATAAACTCATCGAAATTCCGGAGCGCATTCGACACATTCGAAATACACGCGCTTTCGTCGTATAGCAGACGGATTACTGTCAAAACAAATAAAAGCCTCGACCGTGTGCAGTTATTGTCGACTCGACAATTATGTGTATCAATTGCGTGTCTGTTCAAAAGCCGGCATTTCATCAACTTCGCGATGAATCATCCACAGTTTTGAACTAATTAAACGCTATCATGGAGAAAGGTCGGCTTTGCATTCTACAACTCAATGAGAATTAGGATTTTTAAATTGTATGTTGAATTTCGATGCTTCAGAAACATCCCTGTAAATCCTGCTTTTCATAAATGGAGTTCAAAAAAATGAAAAATATTCATAAACCAAAGAGTAAGTTTTAAAAGGGTTAATATTGTTTTGCAAACTATATCGTTTAATTTGTACAGATACATCTTTTCATGATATCCTTTAATTCCAGAAAAAGAAAAAATATCCAGCGAATACGACCTTTTGAACCACATCATTTTTATTGGTACTTTGTCTGTATTACTCTTTCTGTATGGCTATTTTCCCACTGGTTACAATGAAACTACATGGGCTAGAGCTGGAGATATCCCAAAATATGTTGAACGCACAAGGTACAATGATCTTGTTTTAATATAAATTTACCTCTCTTGTTCTAATCTTAAAATTGAATATTTCAGAATCAAACTCAATGAAATTTATGTTCCTATGATCAAGAAACTAGTGGTAATGGTAATAGATGCTTTAAGATGGGACTTTGTAGACGGAGAAGAAAATAAAGATTATATGCCATTTACAAATAACCTTCTGAACAATGATTCAGGATGTTTATACAAAATGAAAGTCAATCCTCCTACAGTCACTATGCCAAGAATAAAAGTAATTTTATGATTTTATAGAAATTTGATCAAAAATAAATTTTGTTTACTTTTCATTTCTAGGCAATGACAACAGGCACGGTGTCAAATTTTTTAGATATAGTTTTCAATCTGGGAGCTTCATCAGTTGGAATTGATAATATATTATGGCAAGCTAGAAAATATGGATATAAATCTATATTTTATGGCGATGACACATGGTTAAAACTTTTTCCTAGTGAATTTTATCGCTCTGAAGGCACAACTTCTTTTTACGTTTCTGACTACACAGAAGTAGACAATAATGTAACAAGGAATCTTAATCGAGAACTCGATAAAATTGATTGGTCGATAATGATTTTACACTATTTAGGTCTTGATCACATTGGTCATACTGATGGTCCATTTAGTCCTTTAATTAAACCTAAGTTGAGAGAAATGGATGATATAATTAGTTTAATCCATGCTGATGTAGAACTTTGGGTAATTTTTAAATTATTTTTTATGAGATCAAATTGCTATGATTATAATTAATAAAAACAAAATTTATTGGCATTCAGGAACAACAAGGAGATCCAACTTTATTTATTATATTAGGAGACCATGGTATGAAAGATTCAGGAGGTCATGGAGGAGCAAGTTTAGAAGAAACTACTGTGCCATTAATAGTATTTGGTAGACCATGTACACCAAAATATGAAGAAATTGATCAAATTGACCTTGCTCCTACTTTAGCATTATTATTAGGTGTGCCAATACCTTACTCTAGTTTGGGAAAAATTAATTTAGAAATGATGGATGAGATGTCTTACTCACAAAAGTTATTCGCTCTTTATTACAATGCTCATCTATTGTTCCGAAAATTCCAAAAAAGACCTGGTTACCTTGAAACTAATGCATATAAAAACTATCAGAATGCTATGAAGCTTCATGAAGCATGGTTGACTACTCAAAGTTCTTCAAATGAAATGGTTGATGATATAATTGAAATGTACGAAGAAGCTATAATAGAAATAAAAGATGATCTCATGGGTAATCTTTTAAAGTATGATTTGCATTCTATGGTAACTGCTATGATTTTTTTGTGTAATGTGAGTAATTAATAAATTTTTTCTTTTTTTTAACGAGTAAAATAAGATTTAATAAATTTATAATGCAAAACAATTAAACAATACAATTTTTGATTTTCAGATTCTATATATAAGCATATCTGAACAAAGTTCAGAGTCAATTTCAGCTGTGAAAATTTTTATTGCTTGTTTTGTGAACTACGCATTTTGGATATTATTGAATGGAGCATTTGGCTCAGAAACTTATTCCATAATTTTTCTGCCAAATAGATTTGATGTCTATTCTTTATGCATTGCTATTGTGGGGTTTGGTACCACAATATACAATTGTTATTTATGTGCTCATAGATTTTTACCTATTTCTAAGGTAAGCTATTTTTTTTCTGCTTTTATTTTAACATAATAAAATTATTTGTTTTTCTAGTTAAAGAATATGTCAAGTCTTGAAGGTCTTCTGGCCATTGGTACACTTGGACATGCTTTAAGTTTAGCCAGCAGCAGTTTTGTAGAAGAAGAACATCAAACTTGGTATTTCTATTGGATCTCATTGATTGTGTACATTACTTTTAGACATTTCAAATTGATAGCTAAAAAGCATTATTTGAAATCATTTATGGCTTTATTATTGTTAATGATTACACATCGCATATTAAGAAAATTAAATAGTACTGGAGATAAGTATGCACATTTGCCTGACATTGCTGGATGGCTCAAAGAGCAGGATGACAACTTTTGGATGTCTATGATTCTTATTTCAGGTATTTATTTTTATTATATAAATCTAATATATTTTACTCTTTAATTTCATTAAAAAATAAAAACTACATTTCACAGGACTCGTTCTTCTGATTGTTATCGATGTTTCTTTTCAATTGAAACACCACAAAATGAGTGCTTTTATATTTGATAGTGCAATTTCTATTCTAGTATACATTAGGCATGCAATTAATAGTTCTGTTATAAAACCTAGTCATAAATTTAGTTCTCAGTAAGTAATACAATATTATTAATGCAAAATTATAATGATAATCGATTATAACATAAATTTTACTTACAGAGGAATCATAGAAATGTATATCTTTTGGGGAGTAACTCTACTCTATTCGATGTACATGTTTCTACGTGTTGTAAACGCTGCAAAAAGCAATAAACAATTTTTGAATGTTGCAATGTTCTCAATCATTAAAATCTGGATTATAGTTTCATGCATCTTACACCGTCCATATAATGTTATTTTATTACCTGCACAAGTATTAGTCAGTATTATAATTCACGGTGTTACAAAAAATCAAGAAACTTTGAATGTCAAAATGTATTTTTACCTTTGGTCGAGTAATGCATTTTATTTTTATCAGGTAATAATAAAAATCATCCGCATATTTATATTGATTGGAATATTAAACTTGTATGTATTTTTTAAAGGGAAATTCAAATAGCTTAGCAACAATTGACGTGGCAGCTGGCTACGTTGGACTGAAATCGTACAACCCAATCTTGATCGGATTGTTTTTAATCATTAATACATATTCAGCGATAGTTTTAGGATTTTTACTATACATTTACGACTGTACTCTTCAAGCTCCCATCTCGTTAGTACATTGTGTTTAAGAAATAAATTAGTTTTCAATCGACTTCAATAATAAAATATTTCATGTTTTCAGTACTTCCACAACGATATTGGCTGCGTGTAGACGATACGCTTTCTGGAGGCTCGTACCGATGACTTTTTACACTTTTGTTACGAGCTTTCAACGCTACCACTTATTCGTATGGTCAGTGTTTTCACCAAAGCTGCTTTACGAATCTACTCACTGTGCCGTATTATTTGCTGTGATGTTTTTGCTACAAGCTGTCTTCTTATGCAACGATATAATAACGAAAAGAAAAAAAAATATTTCATAAATAAATTAAGCTTTTTACTGGCATCATTAAAAATTGGACTAGTTATTATTTCTACATTTATCAAGGTAGTATTAAAAACGAACGATTTGTTTTTATGTAAAAATCCATATTTATATATTTATAATTTTTTAAAATATACATCGGTTAGTCTCTGAAAAAATTGATTGAATATTTTTATACAGTAAGTCTTCTTTATTAACATTAAAATGATACGCTTTCGAAACATTGTGTTCTTTTTGTCAATGCAAACAAGAAAGTACACAATTATTTTAATATTTAAATCAGCTATTTCATAAACAATCGTTCTATTCTTTCGAAATTTGTTTAGTTTCAAAAATTATTTCATTTCACTAAAGCGTAATAAAAATATAAGTAAGTACGACATTTTTTGTGTACTAAGAGCATAAACAATTGTTTTTATTTATGCTTACAATATTTTTACAAAAATTTTAATATACTGCGCTTGTATTCCAGTACAGAGCGATACTATCAGTTTTTATACTGATTTCATGGTGATTTTTCCGAAGATCATTGAAAGAAAAAATATGTTTTTCATTGATATATTATTTGAATTGACTAGCTGCATTGTTCGAGTACAGATTTATAGAAAAAAAGTGGATACCAAATATTTTGTATTTATAAAATGTTCAAAATATTTTGTGAAACGAGTTTCCAATGGCTTGCAAGCTTCATTAACACACACATAATTACAAAGACATCAATTCTACAATATCAATCTATACAAAACATTTATGCAATATAATTTTAAACCATATTGATCCACCAACAGTTAATCGATCAAGTTTTTTTCAATTTAATTTAAAATTATATCTAACAATTTCTCAAGTACATTGTGCATTAAAATTGTGCGTGTTTTACAAACAGTTTAGAACATTTAGTAACAATTTTTTCCATGATATTTCATCGAAAATCTATGTAGAACTGACTTCCAACCATCGATGAACAAAGTTACACGAAATATATTTAAAAGTTTTTTTTCAAAAATGACACATTGAAGAATAGTCAACATCGCAATTGATATGAATTAAACTAACTTCAAAATCTTTAGTCTTTTGTTAAGTATTATTCTAGTAATATTAAGAACGGCGACATAACATTCCGGATTCGTAATAGTATTAAGAAAATTGTTATTTCATGGAAATAATATTAATCATAAAAGCAGCAGCACTGGTTAAGCTCAAGAGTTCGTGAAACACATTTTTTTGGAAAAATATTTTTAATACTATCGTCCCATCAAGAACTCATCAGACAACGATTTAGAACGGCGAATTCATTCCCAGTTTCGTGGTGAATTCGAGCCGAGCTCTCTTTTGATATCTGACATTTAGCCTGTAAAAAAATCCAGAAATTCATTAGAAAATTATTTTAAATTTAAAAAAATGCTCGATCTTACTTGATTTCTTGGGCTTTGACGAATTCATTGATGAGAAGCACAATGGGCAGAGAGGCGAAAAAATAGAGCGGCAAGTGAAGTGGAAAACTTTTAGTTTTCGTATCGTCTTTCCAATTGTTGCACAGTACATTGCTCGAAAAGGCAATTTGCAACATTATTCTAAAAAATTGTGTACATTTCACTTAGTTCTTGATTTTAATTACGAAACAGAAAAATAGTAAATAATCATTCTTGTTGAACTCACACTACAACGGCAACTGTGAACCAGATCCAGTTGTTGAAAGGAAGCTTACGCCACAATGAATACTCACGGTGAACAAAACCAACGGAAATCGTCACTGTAAAAACGATACACCGTGTAATTTTCTGTACATAGCACAGTACAATTATATTATATTAATATCGTACCAAAGTGCAAAACAACGATGACCAGAGCGATATGTTGGACGACGAGGAGAGTGTCGGGCTTGCTGGCCCATCCGCCCCAGGCCACGTCCGACGCAGTGACGTTCGGATAGACGTAGTAGCAGGGCAGCTCGGGCTTGGCGTAGGTCGCGCAGAGCGCGAACAGCGCGAGACACTGCCAGCCCAGCACCGTGACTATGGTCGGCAGGAACTTGAAGCCGTAGCACCAGAGCACGAAGGCCGCCACCTCCCAGGTGACGAGGCACTGATTCTTGCCGGTGGCGCGCTGCATGATGCTGGGATCGGTGGGCGTGCCCACCAGCGAGACGGCGAGCACGGGCACGATGACGCAGCCGAGCCAGAGCACGTGGCCGACGGTGAACAGCGGCGGCAGCAGCAGAAAGGCCGACAGGGCCTGGGCCAGGGCCAGGGTGAGCACGCAGCAGAGCCAGAACTGCACGCAGTTCCACAGGCACTTCATGTAGTGGCGAGCCTGCAAAAAAAAAAAAAACGACGACGAGGGGTAAATAAATTACGTAATATAGCGATTGCGACCGAAAACTGATGTACCTCCATGATGAGGTGGTAAACGGCAATCGGGTCCTCGCGTTTGATGCTCAACGAGCAGGCCACGGAGTTGAGGGCGCGGCTCAGCTCGATGGGCGACGGTCCCTCCTCGGCTCGAGTCTCCGTGAACACAGCCACCCGCTGGCACACCTGCGGATACAGCGGCTCTACCGCTATTCTGCAATCAGAAACAAAACAATTCACGATACACGAAATATAAATCATAAATACGATATACACGGAGTTATCCCGCGTGCGTCGCGATCATTTGTCAAAAGTCCGCCGCGCGCATTTGAGCTTTTGGTCGTGCGATCGACCGAGAGAGTCGATCGAGAATCAGACAAAAAAATCATCATCGCCAAGATGCCGACAAGGGGTAGCGGCGACTCGACGGTGCGCAGCAACGGTCATCACGACGCTACGACGACGACGACGACGACAGGAAAAGCTCGATCCACGATAGAAAGAAGCTCCAATTCGGCGGCGGGGGAAAAAGTCAAGGAGGTGCCGAGGCGCAGAATCAGGCCGCGCAGCAATCTAACCTGCGCGATCAACAAGCGACGCTGCTGCTCGAGCAGGCCGCAGCGCCAGTTCGAGACCGTCTACATGGCGTCTTACAAGCGACCTACCGGCAAAGCCAACAGTTACAGCAGCGGCAGCAACAGTTTCAACAGCACTCTGGATCGCTTTCGAAAGCTCAAGATCGGCGAGGACAGGCGCAACGGCGTCGACGCCGCCAAGTAGCAGTGGCGCTGGTGCGATGGTGTTCAACTTTTGCCGAAATTTTCTCGTTCGTTATCTTACCTCTGTGCGTGCGTGCGCGTTATGCTAAATTTTCCAGTCCCAACGTTACTCGTCTCTTTATTATGTAGTGAAGAAAAAAATTAAAATCAAAGCAAATCAAGGAATTCAGTTATTTTTATTTATTTCGTTTGTCAAATTCGTCAATGAATAATGAGATATCTGTCAAGAGTCTTACATTCGATACAAAGTATACAGAGATTCATGATTTTTTTTTTTAACCATTTCAAACAGTTTAAAATTGTTTCGTTATTCGAAATAATACGTCAAGAAAAGAGTCAAATAGTCCTTGTTCACAAGCAGCTCGACGATCGCGTCGCAGCAGAGAATCGGCAGCCGGGTCAGTAGCTTCTCCTGGATGGGCAGAAGCGCCCACGAACGGAAAAATCCTCTCAGCATCACCTCGCACAGATATTCGGAGCAAAGCTCGTAGCACTCGTTGTCGGGGTACCGGCAGTAATTGTCTCTGCGCGCGAACTCGAGGTACTCTTCGTAGGTGAGCAATGTCGTCGCCTTCTCGGGTCGCGACTGAATGAAGTCGTACAGCGTCACCTTCGAATTCATCGTCGCTTCTTTCGCTGCTTCCTGGAAACAGCTGCGACAGTACCACCATTTGTGAAGATCCGCCGACTTCTTTAAACACCCGCACTCGTCGAGCACCGTCATGATCGTTCGAACGTCGCTCAGCTTCAGCTCGTATCCTTTTTCCTCCAAACGTTCGACGATGAGCAGCAGGCTGGACGCTAGTTTCAATTTGGGATGAATGCTCATTTTATCCATCAGCGGTTTCCACGTCTCGACGAAGTGACTCGTGGTCGGGAAAACGAACGCAGATAAATCAGCGCCGTACTCCAAGAGTATATCGACGGTAGGCGGCACGCAATTCGCCACGGCTATTTGCAGCGGTGTTCGGCCCTTCTGGTCTTGGGCATCGATATGCACCAGCTGGTTTGTTTTGTCAAGGATTTTAAAGAACAACACCATTAGGTCACGATCATTATTATCGCATTCCTCTTCGACATTGAGATTATCGTCGCAATCGAACTCGTCGGTCCATTTTCTCCTGCAGATGATGTGCAAAGGGGTCGATCCTCGCTCGTTGGTCAAATTAGGATCCGCGCCCATTCTCAGCAGGATTAGCGTTGCGAGCTTCCAGCTCTTACCCAGAGCCGAGTGAAGCGGCGCGTTACCTTCGTCGTCCCGAACATCGACTTGCAACGTTTTATGTTCGTCGTAGCATATCTTGAATAGCATCATCGCGTGGTAATCTACGTAGGCTCTTTTGCATATAACGTGCAGACAGTTCGATCCTTTCTCATTGGTCAAGTTCGGGTTAGCGCCGCCTTTCAGCAGCGATCTGGCCACCTTAAAATTATTATTTTCCAGGGCTATGTGTAGCGGCGTTTCGCCCGTCTTTTGCCAGATGCAATTGGGATCCTGGCCGAGTTGGAGAAACTTTTTTACGACGTCTTCACAGCCATACATGCAGGCAACGTGGAAATGCGTTAATCCATCCTCGTCGGTATAATTCACGTCGACGTCGTATATTTGTAATAGATCGTAGACGAGCCAGAGCAAACAGCTTCTAGCCACATGATGCATCGCCGTGGTGCAACGCAAAAATGGCTTACCGTCCTTGTCGAGCTCGGGCTTGTCCTTGTAACCGCTGCGAATCACAAACTCGAAGAATGGGATTGTTATTGAATCCCTGTGCGTCACGGACTCGATCAGGAGCCAATCCATTTCTCCCTTCGTGAAGATGTCTCGGAGATTTGGAAGTTGGCCCTTCCAATCGCTGGTTAAGTCATGAAGTTGCCGGAGAAACTCAAGTCGCTCTTCTTCGATCTCCCAATTAACCTTTGAGCGCAAACTTTTCAATTTTTCTAAATTTTCCTTGCTTTTGTTAACTTCGCGACCTTCGCCACAAAACCTTTTAGCAGATTCGTCGTTGAACGAGGACATTGTATTATTACGCGCACTCGCACACACCAATCCAATCGATTGCAATTGCAGATGTTTTTCACTTATTTCGCGAGAGTTACTTGCTGCAGGCAAGATGCGATATTTATTGTTCAACACTGCAGTGTCGTAGCTCGAAGTGAATCGCTCAAAAAAGAAATAATTTTTTACTTATAATTTCGCGAGAATCGATCGCTACAGTCGACGCGATACTCCTATGTTAACGCTGCGGCGTCGTAAAACGGACTGAGTCGATCTGGAAAGAACGTAAAAACGTATGGGAAGCTGAGCCACCGACAGAAAGTAAAAAGGAGCTCGTGTTCTGTATGTATGTGTCGTTTGATTGAGTCAGCATTGCCACCCGCGCCAACAGGCATAGCCCGAGAGCGACAAGTCACGGCGCGAAAGAGACTAAACACGAATCTATAATCTACATAGACGTAACAAAGGCATGGTCTTAAGGCTCATTTTTCTAAGAGGCAATGAAAAAATTACTACCGACATGTACACTTCATGTAAGACGAACGAATATAAAATTCAATTCCCTCGTTATTCGGCAGGCAAGATTCTTACGGGATCATTTTGATTAATACTTGATGTTTAAGTTTTTTTTTTAAGTCTAATGCTATCTAGAATCGAATAATAAACGTAAATTTATTTTAAAAAACGTTACAAATGCAGAAGCGAGCAAGCGAGGCGAACTCTCGATACTCATATCTTGATCGCCGCTTAATATCTGTCTACAGAGTTCTCATGTTCACCGACTCGTTTTTCGCGGAACTCTTCCAACTCGACGCGTGGTTGCGCTTCAAAAAGTAAACGAAAAAGATTTCGCGAACCATATAAACTGTACCGTCAATCGAAAAATGCTCCTCCGACATTTCAATCACGACCCGAAGCGCAAAGTCAAGCTTCAAGCAGCAAACTGACCTGTGCGATCAACAAACGCCGCTCCGTGTCAATTATCGCCAATTTCGTTCGTTATCTTACCTCGGTGCGTGCGCGTACTATACATTTTAAAATTATTGTTAACGTATTAGAATTATGGACTTTTTTAGTTCAACGATACGCATATATTTTTTATGTAGTTTTATGTAGTGAAAAAAAAAATCAAAATCAAAGTTAGTTAATGAATTCAGTTATTTTTATTCATTTCCATTGTAACACTCATTGTTAAACAATGAAACTTTGGAATTATCTTAGAGCGTTGCCATAATGTAAAGTAATCACTTTTTACATATTAACATATGGATTGAAGCATAAGCATATTTAGGACTTTTTTCGAGTTGAAACTATTTTGAACAATTAACAATTTTTTGTTTATTAGAAAATCAATGAGCAATCGAGAGTTTTATATTAGTTCATAGTCGCCAAGCCAATATGGCATATATCTTTGTTGGTAAGGTACTCGATGATCATTTCACAGCAAGGAATCGGCAGTTGGTTGCGCGTCAGCTCCAAAAAAAATTCCAGTGCCCAGCTCCGGAAAAAACCTCTCGACATTATCTCACACAGATATTCAGCACAGGGTTCACTGGAACCATTGGGGGCCAAACTGTAATCCCTGTTGCGCGCAAACTCGTAGTAGTCCGAATAAGTGAGTCGTTTTTCCACCTCTTCGAGTCGTAAAGGGATCAAGTCGTTAAGCGACAGACCCGGAATTATCCATATATCGTTTGTTTTTTCCTTGAAAAGTTCATGATCGTACCACCATTTATGAAGATTCGACGACTTCTCGAACAATCTGTGCTCAGCGAAAAATTTCATGATCGTCCGAACGTCGCTTCGTTCCAGCTCGTATCCTCTTTTTTCTAAGCGCTCGACGACCAACAGAGCGCCAGACGCTCGTTTCACTTTAACATTGAGCCAATCCACTCGCTCCTGCGGTTCAAATCTCTCACCGAAATAACTCGCAGTGGGAAAAACGAAACTAGATAGATCAGCGCCACGATTCAAGAGAACATTGAGATTGTTCGGCATGCAATTTGCTACGGCCAATTGCAGCGGTGTCCGGCCCAAGTTGTTACTGACGTTGACCTGCACCAGCCGATGTTTTTCATCGCAGATCTTCAAGAATCGCTCCACCATTTCATCGTCATCGTCCTTCTGGCAAATCAAGTGCAGAGGAGTCGATCCTTCCATGTTGGCGAGATTTGGACTAGCGCCGTTTTTCAGTAGCGACTGGACTATGTTCTTCAAGCCGCATTCCAGAGCCATATGCAGCGGCGTCCGACCCAAGTTATCCCGGGCATCGACCTGCACCGTCTGCTTGATGTCGTTAATGGTCCAGAAGAATATCTCCGCCAAGTCGTTGACAAAATATTCGTCGTTCCAGCAAATAACGTGCAGAGCAGTAAATCCTTTCTTGTTGGCCAAATTCGGATTGGCACCGTTTCTCAGCAGCAATTTAGTCACCTCTTCTTGGTGGTATCTCAGAGCCAAGTGTAGCGGCGTATCACCTGTTTCTTCCACCAAGAGATTTGGATCATGCCCGTGTACAAGGAAGGACTCGAGGGCCTCGTGACAGTCAAATTGGCAGGCGACATGAAGATGCGTCAAGCCAGACTCGTCGGTGTAATTAACGTCGAACCTATCGTAAATTTGAAATAGAACGCAGACCAAATGTTCACTGTCGTCACAAACAAGCAAGTGTTTAGACGCATGATGCAATGGTGTGGTGCGACGCGACGATGGCCTGCCGTCTGCACCAACGACGGGCTCGTCCTTGAAGCCGTTTTTACATAAGACCCAAATGAATGTTTCTCCCCCATTACACTTTCTCCTTGATAATTTTACGACGTCCAAAAGAAGACGCTCAATTTCTTCGGGAAGAAAAATGTCTCGGAGATTTGGAATTTGGTTGCGAAAATGCAGGATTGTGATATCAAAGTTACGAAGAAAATTGTATCTTTCTTCTTCGATCTCCCAATTAACCTGTAAACGCCAACTTTTCAATTTTTCTACATTTTCATTGATTTCGTTAACTTGGCCACCTCCACCACGAGAACTTTTAGCAGATTCGTCGTTGAACGAGGACATTGTATTACTACGCGCACTCGTACGCACCAACACAATCGATTGCAATTGCAGATATTTTTCACTTATTTCACGAGAATCACTTGCGAGGGTAGATGGGATATTTCTTGGTTTACGCTATGGCGCCGAAACAAGGAATGCAGCCAGTGCAGATATGCGACGGTATACCTTTTGTTCACCTAGGCGAGCACTGCGTCATGGGGGGCGCGTCAAACAGGGTTGCAACTGTTCAAAAAAAAAAATGAACTCGTCTGATTGACGTAGGACAGGTTCGCTTTTCGCTTCATAATATTTGTCGCAGTTGAAAACCTGATTTATGAGATCACGCGTCATTGGCTACGCGCGAGAGACAGAGCTACGCGCAGCTGCTGCATAGACTTTGCCAACTGCAAAGACGCTCAAGGGTCAGAAAAAAGAAGAATAATGAATTACAAACATATAAGCGCTGAGCCTGATGTCACGTGTTATTTTACACTGCGCAACAAAATTAACGCAATAAAAATTTTCATCGAAATTTCGTAAATTTTCAAATGATTTTACCTTCGTATATTTTCGGAGTATCGAGACGAATTTTTTTATTGATAACTCGATATCTCACAAGACTCACCAATTTATAGCTTATATATTTGGATTTAAAGAGGAAAAAATTTCCAAGAAATCAAAAAAATTAGTCTCGATACGATCATAATATACGAAAATAGAACCATTTGAAAATTGACCAAATTTCAATGAAAATTTTTATTGCAATAATTTTTTTACGCGGTGTATATTAGCTAGTGGCAAATCCAGTAGCAGAATGCTGAGCAATTCCATTAAACCGAAAATTTTCGCAAGAAATACCAAGACACGCGCAACGCTATTATTTCATGCATTATTATCGTAAAAAATAATCGAAAATGGAGTTCATAAAGCACACGTACGCTGCGTCGGCCTGCATGAAGATGGGCATGTTCTCGGCGTTGGCCGCGGAGCCGAGCACGCAGACGACCTCGCCATAGTCCTGCATGATGTGCAGCATCTCGCGCGTGACGGCCGTCGTGCAGTCCGTGAAGAGGGAGACGAGCAGCGGCACGTTGTCGATCAGCTCGATGTGCGGCCGGATCTTGTCGATGCCGCGCGGCAGCTTGGCCCGATTCGACAGGTCGAAGTTGACCGGGGCGCTCTGCTCGGTGCTGTCGGTCAGGCAGCTCAGCGAGCGCCAGTTGTCCTGGCCCGAGGCGAGATCGATGCTCTGGATCAGCACGCTGTCCTCGGTCGCCTGCTGCTGCTGCTGCTGCGTTTCTCTGCAATACATGACAGGATGATGTTATAGTTTTTTTTTCTTGCCGGTTTATTGTTATATTCGAGTCTCTCCTAATGAGTTTTTGCTCGTGCTGTGTGTGGCAACTTATAGTTTTTGTATAGGCGTGAATTATTGTCACCAAGTTTATTCAGTTCTGCACTCTTTTATAACAATAAATAATCACTGTCAAAACGTGATCATTCCTTTTTCGGTGGTACCATACACCTTTATCGATTGTATAAGTGTGTGAGCTAGCCAACTATTAAGCAACGAATACTTCACAATGTACGGCTTTTATCCTAAAAATACGTTTACAATAAAAAAACAAAGATAGATCGTTACAGTTTGATTCGCGCGGACTCGGCGGCGACGTCCCCTTGCTCGTAGTTACTCACGCTGGACGATAAATATAAATCGCACAAAAAAGCGACGCAATTATTAGTTTTCATTTTATTTTATTCATTCTCCAAAAGTCGGTCTGCGAGTAACGATTCTCTCACCTGTGACTTATCGAATTTTTCGACTGTTTCGCGTCGGAACTACTCCACTCGTTGGGCTGGACGGAGGCAGCTGTGGTAGCGGCGGCGGCGGCCGTCGTCGTCGTTTCGTCGGAATCCGACGTCATCACATTGACGGCCGTCTCGTCCTCGAATCTCACGCTGCTGGTCACGTGCTCGCTGTTGATGGCGCACGGCGCTGACATGCTCATCTGCCGGCTGTTGTCCAGATTCGAGCTGTCGATCGTACGAATTAAAGAAAATTTAGTACACGCTCGATCAAATCGATCGCTTTGTGGGTAATACTTGGATATTTCTACTGTGGTATATTTATATAAAAAAAGTTGTACTGGAGTCACATATCGGATGCAACGGTGTTTATAGGCCATTCCTGATTTTCTACTGCAAATATGCGCTATGAAAATAAATAACTACATAATTATCAACATTCAAGCTGATTGAAATGCGTCACATGATTTTGCAAAGTATCCAAAAAAAATTATCAATCGAAATGAATTAGTTAGTTAGTGTGTACATTTTTAATATAGTGATTCATCTCGTCGATAATTCTAAGAGATCTATCCTGTATCGTATCGACTAATCGAATGATCCGTGTTGGTTTCATCGTGCGCTCAACAATCCAAGCCTACACACGCTATATAAAAGAATACTAAAGGAAAGATAAGAAAAGAGAGAAAAAATAGAAAGAGAGAAAGAGAGAGAGAGAGAGAGAGAGATACAAACATACCGAAGCGAAAAACGCTTAAGCCGAAGATTCGCCTCAACATGATGAACCGAATGCATCATTTGCAATTCGGCGCGTCTTTTGTTAAGGCTACGTCGGTGTCCTCCGCGAGAGGATATCGCCGGGGACGAGGAAGCCAACCACTTCACCACTGGGCTGTCCATCCTGTTAGTCGTTAATTATAGAAAACAACAAAAAAAAAATCACACCAATAACACCGATCCGAAAATAACACATGCTCGTGAACGAAGAAAAAAATTAATGAGTCAGTGTAAAATGTTCGATGTATGTTAGTCGACGCTTGTATTATTTCATGTTATGATAAGCTCATTTAAAAACTATATGAAAATCAAATGTCCATTTTCGTTTTAGCAAAGCTTCACACTGAGATTAATTTTATAACTATTGAAATAATGTAAATATATATATATATAGACAAACATATATGATGAGGCCAAGTGTGGAAATAGTTTGAGCAACTGTAGCCTCCTGCACAAATATTACACAGCTTTACTGTTTTATCGTGTAAAAAAATTAATATAAGCGACATTAATATGTGTTTCGTATTAATTAACAGAAAAAACATGAGAAAATAATTAAAATCCTTCGATCTTCCTTAAAATTACTATGAACGGTTAAAAATAATTATGAACTCTGTGTAAATGTATCAATCAACATTATGACATTTATAAAACACCATGTAGATAGCGACATCAAAAGCTCACCAACTTTTTTTGCTTTCGTTTTTATCGATAATCGATCTTTAACTTGTGTGTGCATTTGTGTATGTATGTGAGTGTCAAAATTAAGTAAATACTTATTTTTATGCGTGCCGTATTTACCTGGCTCGCTCGCTGAGCAACGAGATGTGACAATTCCAGCCGCTCTCGAGGCCCATCTTCTCGGAAAACACTCGGGATCTCAGCTCGTTCTCTTTACTGAAGTGCACGAATCTTATGCAAGCCCTCTCCAATTGCTCGATCAGAGTCACCTGAATACATGACACACGACGAGGGGGGGAACAACGATCTTTATTATTTTCCGCGCGTCAATCGGAAATCAGCCAAAAATTCATACCATATCGGTTTGAGCTTGATATTGCATCGTGACCATACCAATGAAAATCTGATTGCACTGGAGCTCGAAGCAGCCCTCGACGCTGCTCACCTCGTCCTCTTTGGCCTCGCTGGAGAGCAACGAGTCCGTCGAGTGAAATTGGCCCAGCAGGCCCTTGATTCTGGGATCGAGAACGTTGCGAAAGTCCCAGGGCAGCGGGGTTGGGCTGCGATACGGAGTGAAAAGATGTTTGCTCTCCGTCGGCAGCTCCAGGTAGACGTTGGACAGATGACTGCTGACGCTGCGGGTCAGGGGACGATAGGCGAACGCCGTACAGTATGACGTCAGACTCATGCGATTGTAAAAGTCTTGGACTTTTTTCCTGTTACAAAGATTCGACATATTTTTTTCATCGATTTTTATCATTGGTATATCAGGCGAACTTACTTTTCGGATTCGGTCAGAGGGCACAAGTCGTGTCCGTCCCAGAATTCGATACAGGAATCGAGAATGATATCGGCAGTGCCCTGGGTGAGTAACTGCAGGCCTCCTCCGTTCTTTTCTCTCACTACCACGGCGACCATGTGCGGAAATGGAAATTTTAGCTTGGTCGAGATGCTCAACGAACGCGCGAATTTCATATCTCTTACGCGAGCTGTCTCTGGCTGTATGGAGAATTACAAAATTTTAGATAAAAAATTAAAATGTAGTGACAATTATTCATGGAAGAAAACTCATTCGTACCACATGGCGAAAAGTAGAAAGCTGTTGTTCCAAATGGAATATTTCTTTGGCTTGATCTTTGAAACCGATTTGTTTGGCTAGCTCGCACAGACACCTAAAAAATGGTCCACTCGACATTAATTTGCAGAATTAAAAATATGCATTCAAAAGTTACTGAAGCGTCATCAAAGTTACAGAGATTTACACAGATTGAAAATTAATTATTATACACAAAGATCGAACACTTAAATACATTTCACAAAATGTACAAGGATTTAAAAAAAATAATACCCATCACCAGAGAACCTAGAACTGATTATTACTCAAGAAAATAAAGTAGTTGATTAACGATATCAAAAGATTTAATATGTACAGAGGTCGATATGTTAGAGGAAAGAAAAATAGACGGCAGCGAAAGGCAACACAATAGAATAGCTGCCATCCGTGTAAAGAATATACAAAAGAAATGTCAGTTTGGACGTGTATATCGTTTGGTTCTTTTTGGTTTTTTTTTGTGTTATCACTGACCACATTTGTTCAACATATCCGGTTTCATCGACGAAATACTGTCCACCGCAATTGTTACTGCTGTGCTGCTGTTGCTGATCGTGGTGGCAGTAGTGGGACGAGGTCGCTCGGCTGCTGCTGGTGCAGCTACTCTCTCGCTCTAACCAGCTGATCGACGGTCATTTATTTGACGCTCTGTTAGTTTAGTTATATCCTTACACGTACGAAGTTTTTTTGACTTATCGTAATGAGTTACCGATTTTCACCGAGTGTATGATTTCGTGTCGTTATGTTTTAGATGTTATAATATGTATTGAGTTGAATTGAAGGAATTGTTGTTGCAAAAAGTTAAATTAAAACAAATATCAAATCATTATAAAAAATCATTTAGGTGTTTGAATGCAAAAAAAATGTCATCATTAAAATAACATTTGGCAATTCAAAATCTATTTCAAAGAACATATGAAAGCTTGGTTTTTATAATTGAATCATTGATTTAGCAATCAATAAATATGTTTTATGAAATATTTTTCAAAGCTTTGATAGGAATGAAATCTCAATTATTTCATCTATCTATCATCTATTTAAACTATCATGAAAATTGATTTACGACTGTAAACTATACGAAATTAAACTATATTTTCATAAGCTCGTTAAGTTTTTAAAAATTCTAAAACATGTGTTAATGGTTAAAAAAAACCAACAGCATGCTCGAAAAATTTCAATAAAATATTCATCATCTCAGTATAAAAAAGCCAAACTATTGAATTAAATCATGTAAGTTAAACACCGTCGTTCAAAAAACTTGAGCAAAAAATTTGAGTATTATATTATTAAGCGTAAATCATTACCGTCTATTGGTTACAGGAACGAGATTTTCATTGTGGAAAGCTTCGCAAGTAACGTGACAACAGAAACGGGCGTAATGCTCCTGTGTCTCCATGTTGCAAGTATTGAGCAAAATCGCCAAGCCCAATGGTTTCAGAGAGTTCAGATGTTGCCTCCAGGCCTGATCGTCGAATTGTAATTTGAAGGGCAAAGCCCGATCGTGAGTGAGATCCAATACTTCCGCTACGGCGTGCGTTCCATCTGGCATACCGAGTACGACGATGAAAATCAGTAAATTTTCTTTTCAAAACATTCGAAAAATAATCATTTACCGTTCTGATGCTGAGTCGAAGATTTGTTCGTTTGTTCTTGTTTAGCGCTATTGTCATTTGGATGATTGGGCTCGGTAGACTTGTTAATGCTGGTCATGCTGTGAATAAATGAAAATCACTTTTAAATCAAAATGACTGAAAACAGCGATGGAAAATAATACCTTGAAGTATGCGATATCGTTTCTTTCAGATTTGCGTTGGAGCTAGTATTGGCAGCAGCGTTGGCGTTGTGAAGAAAAAAAACTTTTTCAGCCGTGGGATTTGGCCAGGACAATATACCTTTTTTATCGACGCAACACAAAGCCTGTGATTATAAAAAAATTTATTAAAATTCAATATCATCCGATTTTGAAAAGTTATACTTTCAAGTAACAATGAAACACTTACCGTTACGGATCCCAAAACATGTAAAATATTAGCAGATCTAGTCATCATATGTTCTTTACCAAACATTATGGCACAAAAATAACGAGATAATTCAGTCCAGTTGTAAACAACATCTGGTTGACTATGATCTGTTCCTTCTTCAAACGGATCTAAAAACTGAAAAATTCTTTTCATAGTTTTTTATGTTTACAATAAAATTTTATACATATAAAAGTTATATTTACTTGATTTTTTTTCGACGATTGATAGAGCTTAAATAAAGCTTTGAATCTAGCCATGCCGAAACAATTTAAAACAATCCACCATATTGGGAAAGCTATTGGCAACAATGGCAATGTAACAGTTACTGGTTGTAATAGAAATAATTCTGTCCAATGTCCAATTCCAACATACTCATACAAGTATAAGTACCTCAACAAATTGAATATAAGTATCAAAATGAGTAATATTGGATAAACTAATTGTTCAATACAACAAATCACAACAAGATGTCTTTCACGGTTGAAACAAGTAACTGGCCTATCTAAAGCTTGATCCAAAGCTAATCTTAAACTAGTTAAGTACGGTGTGTTTCTTGAAGTTTATATCGTTGATTGCGCAAAGGTACTCTTGGTTGAGGCGATGAAAAAACATCACCTGTAGGTAGGGGAGGTGAATATATTTCATGTGCATGTAATACTGGACCATCAGAGTCCTGAAAAAATATCATGGTTAAGCACTTCCCACTCATTTCATTATCAATACTCACTTCAAATGGTGTACAGTATCCAGGAGCTTGTTGACCTGGTCTTATCACAATTATGTCACCAGCAACTAGAAGTGCCCAAGGAAGATTTACCATTTGACCATCTCTGTATGTATATTGAAGCGTAATACAGGGGGATAAGGGGCTATACAAGTGAGGGTAGTGTTCCAGCTTCCAATAACATATTGATTTTGCAACTGAAATAATTAATTAATAATTATTGAGTTTTAAGCTAATTCTATTGGAAAATAAGGAGGTACCTTCTATTTGTTGAGCTAAATTTTTTACTCTGCTTAAAATTTCAAGGTGTCGAAACCGATTGTCAGAGATGACCAATATAGAATTAAATATAACTAGAATAAATAAAATGTTTCCTTCATAAGGCCAAGTTGTTAATCTGAAAAAAAGAATAGATTAATTACTTTCAAGCATCGAGTAGGTAAATAAAATCAATCAAACTCACTCTGATTCTGGAGCAGTAAAATAAGAAACAATCAACATTGCTGCACTAATGAGAAGAGCAGCAGCGGATGTCCAACAAAATGTTGTATACTGACTCTTATGATGCAAGGCATCTTTCAACCAATCTTTGTACTTTCTGCAAACAAGATAAGCATGAACCATAGATATCGATGAAAGATAAGCACAATAGAAACACACTAATGAACCAACTTGTTTTTTTTGCACTCCTTCTTGTACTCGTCGATTATCCTTCTGATATCCCTCTGCAGGATATCCAGAGCCTCAGCCGTATTGAAGCCCAAGTTCTCATACTTGGGCTTCTTTTTCTTGTCATCCTTCTTATCTACTCTGTCACCCTGGCCAGCCTCCATGATGATTCTATATACATACAAACGAAATACTCTCTTCTGTCAAAAAAGCTCCACTCTCCATGCACAAGCTCTTTCCGCGCGTCAACCCTCCTCTCTCTCTCACCTCTAGCTTGGGTTGCTCGTCGTTGCCATGAATAATCCAGCATACGCGTAGTTTCGAGTCTCGCGGTTCGAACGAGAGATCCGAGACTAGGCGAGCAGTCGAGCTCATCTAAGGCAGCGGATGATGCAGCATCGCTGGGGACGAAAATTCACCCATCAGGGTTCATTCAGTCACGTAATCGCGAAAACACTGGGCAATCATCGAGATTTACCCTTTTTTATCTTCGTCGAATGATCTCAAAAATGCTCGCACTCGCGTCGTATATTTTGTGATAAACGATAAAACGGGAGCTTGCAAGTTACTGTATACGTTACACTGGTCGTTGCATTCTAAACAACAACGCTCGCGACGTGAAATAACATTGGGAATACGGTGGAGAAAATCGATGTGCTGCTTGCTGCTGGTGTGCCAGCTACACTGCTGCCGAGCTGCTTATATCTTTTACCCCACTGAATCGTCGTCGTCCGTGTGTGTGTGTGTGTGTGCAGCGAGCAACAGCAGGCAGTAAGTATGGTATACATAGACACCAGCCAGTAAGAGATAGCGAGATATGGCATGTGTGTGCACTTCAATATCTATATGTAACACACACACCGAGCGCAATTCGTGCGCAGATACGCGCGGAGCAGTAGACACAAAACTGCTGTTCGTTGAATACTCGGTGTGTCAGTCTACTGTATATACTGCCTTGCTCCGCTCGTGCGAGCTCAAGCAGAAGACAAATTCGCAGCGCGCCGAAGACTCAACAGGTATAGCTATATGTATATATAGTATAGAACATTGGGAAAAAACGGCGCACTCTGTACATTCGCTATAATCTAAATGTTCAGCAGTAGTACTATTAGCTGGTCTAATAGCCGTCGTGTACGGAACTGATCGTAATAGGTACACATACGTATACTCGAGCGCGTGTTTACATTTCGCACTCTTAAATATTGGAGAGCACACGAGAGAAGAAATATTTATTCTCGTAGACTATATACACTTGGCGCGTTGAACGTCGCGCGCACGACCGCAAGTCGGTTGTGATCGAGCTGCGCTGAGCGTTGAATGCTGAATGCCGCAGCACGGCATGCACGCGTATTATAAGCGAAGGTGACGCGGCCGCGCGCGCGCGACTATATGCTAAATGTGTAAAAAGCTCAAAATAAAATAACGTCGTCGTGGTCGTGGTCGTCGCGCGCGTGCACAGCTTTTAATAATATATATTATTTGTGCAATAACTATATACGTCGAGTGCGTTTATCGTGGCCTCTCGAACGCGTAAAAAGATCGCCGCGAGAATTTCGCGGGCGTACATAATATGCGATTGGCAATTCTTACCTATAAGGGCACGCGCGCGCACGTGTTTATAAGTATTGTATTATGAGGTGTCGAAACGGAGAGACGCGCGAGCTTGCGGCTAAATTACGTAAATGCCAAGTTACCTAGAAGTGTAAATGCATCGATTGAGAAAGTGATCATTAAAACTTGAAACGAGTAAAAAAAATGTTGTTTTTTTTTATTATTAATCAACACGTTGAATCAATTGAAACACAATCAAATTAATGAACGCATCCTTCATGAGATGCGCGCACGAACAAAAATCTATATCGATTATTGATCATTTTCAATCAAAAACTCGAGCAGCTGCGACACCAGCCGTCGCTTGCTCGACCTCGAGGCTCGCCGCAACAGCCTCCTGTACCTCGGTACGAAATTGCGCGATCGGGTCAGTAGTTCGTTGGCCTCGTCGTCTTCCTCGCGGAGCCTTTCGGCGGGTATCGCAGCGGGGACGGCGTCATTGTCGTCGTCGGCCGCCATCAACATGGGCAGCCGCACCCTCGGCTCTCTCAGCTCCTCGGGTTCCTCGTACGATCGTCTGCGCTTCCGCCGCTGGCCCAGCATCGTTCGGCTGCTTCGGTCGGCAAACATTTCGTCGCGCGGACGATGCATCGTACGGTCCGGATACAGCGGGCTGGCTCGATCGTTGTTGTCGCCGATGGCGGCGGCCACGATATCGCGTTCCTGTACAGCTGCTGATGGAACCATCGCCACCGCCGCCTCGTTCGCACTGCTATCGTCGTTGCGGCTAATTTCCGGCTCGATGTCAAGCGGAACCAATGACTGCTGATCATGCCTCGTAGGCGCCTGGAACATGGGTACTTGGCTGGGCTGCGCTGCGTCTTCGGGGCCGCACTCTACTCCTGTGTCATGGAAGTCGATCGCGTGGCCGAGCGCGCGTTCCTGGTCCGGCTGGCTCGGCTCGCGCCGGACCCGTAAGTCCTGCGGTACGTCCGTCGAGTCGCGGCGCAGCCCGGCCCTGTACGGCCGACCGAGACAATCCACGCGGAAGTCGGCGTTGCGCAGTTCGTCCGCGCAATCCGCGCTCGACCGTCGATGCCGCGGCCGGTGTTGTATCAGCTGTAGCATCGTTCCAATCTCATCTTCGTCTTGCCGATCCTGCAGCGTCCGCAGCTGCTGGCGCCGCACCGCTTCCAGCTGGCGTCGGTGCTGCTCCCGCGTCGCCTGCAGCTGCTGACAATGTTGCTGCTGCAACGCGTCGACCTGCTGCTCTTGTCGCCGCTGCCGCCGCCGATGATCCTCGTCCAGCTGGAACGACTGGCGCTCCTCCTCGTGGTGCCTCAACATCAGCTGCAGCATCAGCATGTTCTGCGTCATCAGCAGCTGCTTCTCTTGCAGGCCGTGCAGGCATCGCAGCTCGTCCCGATGCATCCCGTGCATCGTTTCCAGCTGCTGCTGCCGACATCGACGGCCCAGCCGATGCTGCCGTTGCCTCGCCTCGAGCTGTCGCAGCTGACGCTCGTGTGCCGCTCGCAGCTCCTCCGATTCGCGACGATACTGCTGCTCCACCTGTTGCGGCTGCAGCAGTTGCAGCTGGCGCTCGTACCACGCTCGCGTCTCCTCCGCGCCTCGACCGTGTTTCTGCTCCATTGCCGCGCAGATTTTACACTACTATAATTCTTGATCGACGTTTTCGCGCTGTTCGTCGCGGCAATTTCGTTTTCGGCTCGATGTATTTTATTTTCTTAAAAAAAATACAACGCCCCAACGAAATTGCTTGATGTGTCACGTTAACCGACTCGGCTGACTCTGCGCGACGGACTACTACTCGTGATTGTTGATGATCGTGTCAATTCTACGCGATCGATTACAGCGCCGACATTATAAACATTTGAATCGGTAACTATTAGAATGTTATTGATCGACTCTTATAGCTTCGACAAATTACTTATTTTCAATTAAGAAGCTTGTTTCCGAAGCCCTTGATTCTTCAATTCTCCAATTAAATCTCGATTTCTCGCCCACTGTCGTTCGTCGCCCATATAGATCGTTGTCCGACTTGGCCTTCGTAATACTCGCCCGGTAGTCTCTCCTGGCTGTTGTCCCTTATCTGCAAGTCGTACTCAAGTCGTCGTCGTCGTCGTCGTCAACAGATCTCTCTATCGGTAGAAATATGGGCTGCGGTGACTCGTTTCGGGCTTTCTATTTTCCCGGTTTAGACCTGAATTCCATTTTTCATATATTGAGTCCTCAGCTTTACCTCGGCAGCCTATAAAAATCTAGACTAGCAACAAGTTGTGCAATATTTTTTTCTTTGTTTGCTTTCGTCTCGTGCTGTAACCCCTCGTTTGACGGAAAAAGCAAATTCATATCCGTTCAATAAAGTACTATTTTATATTTTCTGTTTCAAATGATGGAATTTTGTAAAAAATCAATTGAAAAACAATAGCGTCGGTTCTTCCAAACGTGTAGGGAAAATTATTTAATTTAAATTGTTTTCTGTTGCCATGTCCATCGCTGTCGGCGTTTCAGGTTCACGTAGAAATGTCCAACAATCAGTTCCACGAAAAAAACCAAGAATGACAGCCCATAACCCACAAGAAGCAGAAAAAAGACATTTTTGTGCGAGTCGTCCCTCAACTCGGTAATTTTCGGCGACGCGTTTACGCCATTTCCATTTATGTGTAACTTGGCAACCTCGTCATGGAACTTCTGCCACCAGTTCTGGACAATTCCTGACTCTTGGGCGACGCGGATTATTCGATTGAACCTCGGAGTGTAGGGTGAGCCTTGCCGCATCATGATAACTCGATAGGCCGACCAGAAGCAGGGCTTGGCCTGTTTCACCTGATCCTTGTAGAGAGCTTGCAAGTATAAAATAAGGTTCTGCCCTGCAATGCAACTGACGTTGGCATTATTGAGCAGCCATCCCAAGCATTTGTCAATGTCCGTGTTCTGGATAGCTTTTTCAGCCAATCTGCGCGATGTTATGTATTTTTTAGAAAATGAGATCAGTCACACACACACGTGGTGCGCATTATAATACAGCATAATTATGTAATATTAATATTATGTACACCTGTATAGCGAAGGATCGTTGCTGTATCCGAAAGTTACGTTGAATAAGGAAGGATTTATAAGCGGTACAAGGCCCGACTCGTCCAGTTCGCGGTACGTCTCGAATCTCATGTAGGCATCGGTGTCGAATTTTAGGCTGGTAAGGTGAGCGAGGATGGACGACGAGTAGAACAAAGCCACCAGCAAGACACATCCGAAGACGATCCGCTCCTGAAGTGTCGTGACTCGGGCCGATATTGAAGAGCCCATCGTCAGCAGGCTTATGTCCAGTGGTCGCCAGGCTGATAGTAGCAAAGAATCACCGTCCCGACGAAGCAGCAGCAAAGACGACAGCCAGACTATACCGACGAGGCAGAGAATTACGAGCAGAGACCAATGGATGCCACTGCTCACCTGAAAGGTTGGCTTTTTTATCAGCGGTACTAGGCCGCACACTTGATCCCATGAGATGAAAGTCGTTTCGTCTACCTGTGTATATTTTAATTGTACATAAAATATCGATTCATACATTGTATCTTTTTATCGTACTGGAAGAGGATGCTCATTGTAAACATGAAATACTGCGTGAGCTAAGACATCCAGACGTCCTTTCGGGCCGATCTCGCCCATCAGTCCCGCACCCGAGCCGTTGGCCAACAGCCGACCAAAGTTCCTGAACGGTCTGAAATCCAGCTCGAGGCTGAAATTCAACTTGAGCTAGATCATCTCGATCAATTGGCCGAGGATGCCCATGAATTTTTCCGACTCTTGGTTGCTGTGCTGGGTAAATCCCACTCGCAGTCTGTAGCCGTAAAGATCGACAAGTTTAGCGGGAAATGGTCCGCTCAACGAGTCGAGGACTCGATTCGTATAAATATGATGGAATGGATTGTAGTGATGTATCGTCGCAACGTAATCCCTCTCGCGAAGTATCGTCGCAATTTTCTGACCTCGATGCTCGGAGACTCCAGATGACATGCCGATAATCGTCACGTCGACTAATTGTTCTTGCCAAAATCGCTGCAATAAATCCAGATAACTCGCAGAGGCTTTGTTTTTTTGATTAAACAATATCAGCAGAGCTCGAATCGGCGCGGGGAAAGTCATCGTTAAGCTCTTGAGATTTTTTACGAAATTGACATCGACGTCCTCCTCCATGCCAACGTACAGAAAGATGCTGTTAGGTTTTTGCAGTAATACCGATCCAGATGCAGGGCAGCCGACTCGCAAAATGAGAGTATATCAAATTTTCCGTCTCTTCCAACGATTTGCTGCTTCTCTGCTGATTTTGTCGGTCACCGTGGCCCAAAAATAAGACTTGTCGAGCGGAAATCTGGTCGACCAACGACTCTATTGGTAAGAAGTGCCAATGATTCGAATTTACGAAAGCAGTCACGAGCGAGCACAGGCAACAAATGCGAAGCCACTTCATCCTCTAGCAACCAAAACGGCTACACCAACTTAAAAAGAGGGAAAAAACAACAAAAGGAAGTGCAGCTGTGAGAATGATAATAGTCAAATCGATTTGCTATAAAAGTGCATTGTTAATTGCAACTTGATTAGTAAAATGGGTTATGCGGAACTGTCTCGTAAGTGGTTTAGAGTGTATGTACAGAGTATCCATAACAAAATGAAGAATTGAACGGACTAGACACGTCGTCGCGCGCTATTGATCTATTGATCAACAATTTCTAAGGAAACACTTTCGAAACTTGTATTGAGAAAAAAAGAAATTAAAATAATTTGAATTGCACTTTTTAATCAATAATGGGAGGAAGCAAAAACTAGGTGAAATGCTGCCGATTTTTTTCGAATTTTTGAATAATTAAGGAGAACTCACAAATGAGTCGTGACGATTCGTTTATCATCTTATCTAGTGCGGGGAGTTTATATCATTGCGTAGCGTGACTTTATCAGGTGTTCGATCGTGTCCCGGGTCTATCACGAAGTGCTTTTCGTCATTGAAGCAGCAACCGTCAGTTTAGTTTAGTAGGCCCCGAGTATTTGACAAGCCGAGCGATCTCAGCCAGCCTATTCGCTATCTGCTTGTGGATGCGGAGGAGATTGCAGCGACTAGCGACAGCGATTGTATCGACTTTAACATGCAGTGGCGGATTAGAAAAATATAAAAGTGCCGCCCCCACGCGAACTTTTATTTTCCACTCAGGTAATTCGAAAACAGCTGTGAACCTTTTTACTAAGAAATTCAAAAAACATTTTTTTGTTTAGATTAAATTAATAAATGGCTTCCACGTTGGTTTTTTTTAAGTAAAACATATTGTTATTACCGATCGCGTCTCTCGTACGTAAAGATGTAATGATAGTTGAACGTCCGAGGTTTAGGTAATACACAATTATCATTTCAGCACATTTTTTATTGATATTTTAAAAAATATATGTACGAGTAATACTCACGAGCAATAATCATTGAGTATACATACATATTTACAATTGTCATTCGTCATTTCTTCTAGCATTTGTCTCAAACGAAATCTTGCGACCTTCGTGGAGTGTTTTTTTGTCAGACCAAATGCGCTTTTGGTCAAAATTTTTTCTCGTACCTGCCTCATGCGAAATCTTCTAGACCTTAGTGTAGTGTCCGTCCTTTAGTGCATCATAAAATCTGATTTATGTCTAAATTTCTTCTCGCATTTATCCCGTGCTTAATGTTTGCGACCTTCATGGGCTGTCTTTTGGTGCAATAACAAAGTCGATTTTTGCCCAAATTTCTTCTCGCAACAATCGCACGCGAAATCTTTGCGACCTTCGTGTACTGTCCTTTGGTGGATAACCAAATTGGTTTTTCGTCCAAATTTCTTTTCGCACCTCTCACATGTATAATCTTTGCGACCTTCATGGACTATCGTTTGATGCTCAAGCAAATGGTGTTTATGTCCAAATTTCTTCTCGCACTTGTCACAGGCGTAATCCTTGCGACATTCGTGGACCATTTTTAAGTCTACGAGCAAATGCGATATTTGTCCAAATTTCTTCTCACACTTGTCACATGGGTAATCTCTCATATCGTCGTGTACTATCCTATGGTGGGAGAGCAAATGGTGTTTATACAAAACATTTTTTTCACATTTGTTGCATGCATAATATTTGCAACCTTCATGGGTTGTTTTTTGGTGTCTTATCAAATTTCTTAGAACCTCAAATTTTTTCTCGCATTTATCACACGGATAATCTCTCATACCTTCGTGGACTGCCCTTTGGTGGACAAGCAAATGCGGTTTGTGCCCAAACTTCTTCTTGCACTTGTCGCATGCGAAATCCTTCCGACCTTCATGGACTGTTTTTTGGTGTTGAAGCAAATGCGATTTTTGTCCGAATTTTTTTTCACACTTGTCGCATACGTAATCTTTGCGGCCCTCGTGTGTTATTTTTTGGTGTTGAAGTAAATGCGATTTTTGTCCAAATTTCTTTTCGCACCTGTCACATACGTAATTTTTTAGACTTTCGTGGACTATCTTTCGGTGATTGATTAAATTTACTTTGATTCCCGAATTTCTTTTCGCATTGGTCACATGCATAATCTTTGCGACATTCGTGAGCTGTCATTTGGTGGTAGAGCAAACCCGATTTTTGCGTAAATTTCTTCTCACATTTGTCACAGGCATAATCCTTGCGACCCTCGTGTACTGTCTTTTGGTGGAGAAGCAAATGGAATTGTCTACTCTAAATTTCTTTTCGCATTTGTCACATGCATGATCTTTACGACCTTCATGGACTGTCTTTTGGTGTTTGATTAATGTCGATTTTTGTCCATATTTTTTCTCGCACCTGTCACAGGCGTAACCTTTGAGACTTTCGTGGACTGTCTTTTGGTGTCTTATCAAATTACTTTGCTTCCCGAATTCCTTCTCACACTTGTCACATGAATAATATTTGCGACCTTCATGAACTGTCTTTTGGTGCTTCAACAAATCATACTTTCGTCCAAATTTCTTCTCGCACTTGCCGCATGCGAAATCTTTGTAACCCTCGTGTACTATCTTCCGATGTAAGAGCAAATCCGATTTTTGTCCAAATTTTTTCTCGCATTTGTCACATGCATAATCTTTCCGACCTTCGTGTACTGTCTTTTTGTGTTTGAAGAAATTTCGCCGATCCCCAAATATCTTCTCGCACTTTTCGCATATAAAATATTTCCAACCTTCGTGTACTTTAAACTTGATATCTGCAAAATCTTTTCGATCTCCGTGTTCTGTCTTTATGTGTAAGAGCAAACGATGTTTCGTATCAAATCTCTTGGCGCACTTTTCACACAAGTAATTTTTGAAAACTTCGTGGAATATTTTTTTGTGCTTAAATAAACTTAATTTATTTTCAAATTTCCTCTCGCATTTGTTACAAGAGTAATTTTCACGATCTTTGTGTACTAATTTTTGGTGCTTCAACAAACTCGATTTTTTCACAAATTTTTTCTCGCATTGGTCGCATGCAAAATCATTGCGGAATTTGTGATCTGATATTTGGTGTCTACTCAAATGACTTCTAAATTCAAATTTCGCTTCGCATTTGTCGCAAGCATATTCTTTTTGATCATAGTGAATTGTGTCTCGTATTATCATGCTGGATTTTAGTGTAAATGCCCCCTGACAAATATCACCAAATGTTTTGTTTGTCGTCTGAAACAACAATGTCTTTTTCACTTAAATTATCTTTCGAGCCGACTTCTTCGGTTTTCTTCTCACTTTGATCCATTTTGGTACTTAAATTAAACGATTGATCAGTCTATTAAGTGTCTCGGAAATTGAATGAGTAAAATTTATTTCCTGGTATGACGGCTTGTATCGCCGGGAAGGATAACATTCTAACTTATTTGTTTTTATAAACATGATCAGTGTGTTAAGGGACCATGTCAAAATGGTTTATGATCATATTGTTTACAATTAAATTACCGATTTATTTGTTTTCACATTATTCTTACAATATTTGAAACAATTTAAAATTCTAACTTGGTTACGATTTCTTCAAGGAATTTTTTCAATTGAAAAAACCAAGTACTCTAAAAGAACTCCCAACGGACAACATCGTGTTCACACCAAAAACAGAGTAAATGGATCATTTTACACATGTATGATGAAAAATGTAGATATTCATTCATAACACATATTTAATAATTTTCAATGTTATTTATACTACTTTTCATAATATTTTTTCCTAATCTAATTTCAAATTTTTTGAATTCCGCGCCCGGTGGTTAGGCTGCAGATGCGCGCTGCGAGATGTGCGAACTGCTCATTTTTACGATTTTATTTTACTTTTACTTGATCTTCTCCATTATTGGCATTATAATGCGCTATTTGATTACCTTTTGACGCGCAACATTACCCGCAAGTAAAAGACAATTTAATGAACTTTTAATCTTTTTTCTTACCTATACAAATGCGGAGAAAAACTCTCAAACGAATCTGGCGAGGCGAAAAATTTACAATTATTCAATTGCATATATGTAATTCGCGAAAGAGGAGAATTCGCGCATTAGTAAAAGATTATCATCAGAGGCGGACTCGTAATAATGAAATAATAATATCGTAATAATGAAATAGAATTATTTTCGCCAGCTTGACAAGTCTTCAATCACACGCTCAGTGTGCTAGCGAGAGCTTATCAATCGTGGAATGTATAATTATAGAACTTGTCTCGAGCATTAAGTCACAAGATCGTCATCAGCCGCACGCTCGTTGGCTTATTACGATTTTTCTCTGTATATATCGAGTTAATCCTCATAGATCTGGCGCCGCACGCACAGTATCATACAATAGGCTCGGCCGTACAATATTTACCGTAATACGCGCGCATATAAACGTTGTGAGTTACACAAATTTATCGAGTCACACGGCGCTGCTTTTGTATAATTTATACGCGCGGCGTATCGGTACCACCGAGGCACTGATAAAATTGTCTTGCCGTGCGTCTGCTTCTGTGTATCGTAAGCCGCGCCGAGCTGTATTTGCGCGAGGATCGCACATCGTCGTCGACAATCGCACTCCGCGATAAAGGCGATATACGTATCGTATATACTATTATTATTCATAAATATAAATAACAACGGAGACTTGATTCGACAAATTGTTGAAACATTTTTAAACGGCCCAGCGCCCATACTCCGATTGTCGCGGCGACGAATTCATAATCCAATGGCCGTTCAAAACGATTGATAGCTAAGATGAACAGTTATTTTCATTATTAGCAGCAACTGCATTTTATATATTGCATTGTAAGCTGACGTAACGATCGTCGCCTTTTGCGCTATAGTCTCTGCCGCGGACTGAGCGATTGTTGTGTGTGTGTGTGTGTGTTCAGCAGTGCGATATATCATATACCTATATTTATCACGAATTCATAAAACTCAGAGAGGAGCACGTCTTCGTTTTCTTGGTTAGTGCGAGCGAGACGTTCGCAAATTTTTCGCACCCCTACACGATTCTTGGAACCACTGCATAGTTTTTGAACTGTCGATTATGATGAAAATTTTTTTGTCCATAGCAATTCGTTCAAAGTGAGTGAACAGTCCTCATCATGAATCCGGTGAGTGTTGATAAAGAATCGCTGCAACAGGTGTTGCAGCTAATTCGGAAGCCTGGTTTTGATATTAAGTCTGTGACTTATCTGGACTTGTTGGCCAGACATGTAAATACGGAGTTAAAAACGGGTTGGTATTATAAAATTATTTTTCAAAGTGAATCATGTAATTACTTATACTCTGTTAATTTTTTATAAGGTAATAAAGCCATCCAAGAAATACTTACAGAATGGTTTGAAGAAGCCATGAATACTTGGACCAGTGACAATAAACCATCGGCGAATATTTCAATTTTTATTGTAAATTTGTTGGGAATTTTGTGCTCAGAAGAAGTTATACTTCTTAGATTTAACCAGCACAAGACTATTGATAAAGCTCTTATAATTTTTAATTATAATAATGTTAATATGTCAGCTTCAATGAAAATGGCATACCTTAACTTTTATGTAAGTTTGTTGAATCATGAAAGTGGTATGCAATGGATCTATACAGAAAAGATTTGGAAACAAGTTTTGATGATAGCACAATCAAATCATACAATGTATGTTACAAATGAATGTCAACATTTTTTATCAACAATACTCATAACTAGATGCAGTGATCAACCTTTCTGTAAGGAAATAATTATCACTATGAGTGAACCATTCATTGAAGCAACTACAGCAGGGGCAATGAGTAATACAGATATAACTTTTGGTAAATTTATTAATAAACTAACTATACTGTAAAATTAGAATCATTCCATTAAATTCAATTAATAATTTAACAGGTGATCACATGTGTTTGGATAAAAATAAATTACTAATAACAACTATGAATCTTCTTATTGCTGTTATGGAGCATTCTGCATTTTATAATCTAGAAAATACCATTCCGGAACAATTGGAAGAAATTTTGGATTTAGAAAAACGGGCTAGAGGTTTATTGCAGGCTTGTATTAGTACATCATTAATGAAGACTGCTCACAAATTGTGCAAAATTATAATTTTTGCAAAGCTGAGAAATGCTATGAAAAAACCAGAGAATTCAGAGGAAGTAAGCGAAGAGGTCCTTCAAGAGTTTAGTGATAGTTTGTGTTCTAATTCTACTTTGTTATTAAATAAGAAATTTTTAATAGAATTAATTAATTCTAAAAAAATGGGAATTATATATTGGAATCGGTTGTATAAGATAAAAAAGATTAAAGGAGCTACACCATACAAATTTGAAGATCAAGCTATGACTTTGTTGGTAAGTAATTTTATGAATTAATAAATAAATTAGTTAAATGATGTATTCTCAAATTATTTTTTGTTTCAGATACTACCATTATGTGTAGCCACAAAACCTGAATATAAGTTAGCTCATTCTTTATTTGTCGATTACATAAATAAAATATTTCATGTGACCTGCACTTCAGTGCAAAGGTTGGGATATGACATACGTGAAGTGCTAATGAAAGAACCAGTACCAGTGGAAAAAATTTGCATAACATCTATTGAAAATGCCCTGGAAGTTATTAATATTATAGATAGAGTAAGTATATGTTTAGTTATGGTTTTGTAAATGATAAAAATATTTATAATGATACTTTTCTTAGGAAACAGCTGTTTTGGCATTTCAAGCTATATGTCATACCCTGAAAAATTTTATCATGGAGTCAAAAACAAAAGGGGAAGATGGAAAAAATGATGAAACTGAAAAAATTTGCTGCAAAGATCATCCTGAAGATTGTCCTTTATTTGACTTTTTACCCAAAAAAGTTAAAAAAGGAGTTGTTCCAATGAAACATTTTTTAGACGGCGATCCTATTATAGAAAAACCTCTATTACTTGCAGCTTTATTAAAAGGAATGAATACATTTATTGAGAAATTTAAACTCAACTGGAAAGAGTGCGTTGAAACTGTCTGTATTTTATCTATTGCTTTAGATATTCTTGATTATCCTGGTGTTGATTCAAGGGTAAATTATTGGAAATAGTTACTACTGATATTATTACCAATGAAAATAGGAGCAATGATAAGTTTATTTACTCTTTTTCAGGTTTGTGTTTTAGCGTTGAAAACTTGTCAGATAGCTATAGAAAATTTCATGTCACCAAATTTAGTTTTACTGGTTGACAGTGATGATGAAACAAAACAACTTGGACCCACATTGTTCAAGAGGATCCATGATACTCGTTGGGAAGTGCAAGATAGTGCTTTTGAATTACTAGGAACTATTGCAAAACTTTCAGAAATGAGTTAGTGGTTTTATTATAGAATTTTATTTTCATTGTGATTAAAATACTTTATTTTTCTGCAGAATATCCTCCTTTTCAACGATTCATACACGAAAATAACTTTATACCAGTTGCCGTAGAAGTGATAAAGAGTGAAACTGAGAGTTATACACGTGCTGCAGCATTATCTTTTCTATCAAAATCCATTGGAGTGAATTATTTATGGACGAGGCAACTTGAAAAACTAGAATTACCGGTACTTAATTTTCGAATATTCTCTTAAGAATTCATGAATTTCAATTAATTAATCAAATAATTTAGGAATTGGCAATAAAGTTGATTACTACAGAGAATGAAGGAATAGTCAGACGCGAAGCTGTTGGTCTTCTAACAAATTTGTACAAACATAACATTTGGCCGTGAGTGCTATTATTTTCTTAACTTATTAATTAATTATAGATTATAATACTTTATTTAAAAAATTATTATTATGTAGAAATGAAATGGTCACACGTATGGCCCAAACAATGGCAATAGCAGCAGTAAATGATCTGCATTGGGAAGTGAAACTTAATGCCTTACTATTCTGGCGACTCTTCATTAAAAATTGTTTGACAGATCAAGGTATGATGGATGACTGCTTTCCTCCAAACTTATTTTGTAAAGAAGTCCGTAAAATCATCATTCTCAATGAAGATGAGATTAAACGCCGGCTTACCAAAACACTAGACTTGTTGGCAAGTCATTGCTGTTTAGGGGTACTAATTTTGATTTACTTTTCATAATATTTTCTTTGAAGATATGATATCATTTTTTAATTGAAAATATTATCTAGGTGCTCTTAACAACATTATACGATCAGAGTGACTTTGAAGTTACAAAATTAGCAGCCATGGTAATAACAGAATTGCGTACCATTTTAACAAGATACAAAATCGATGCACCTATTGAAACCAAACCAGAGGAAATTATTCCAATAATTGAAAAACTTGAAGTGAAATCTAAAACCAGAGAAGGGCTAGATGAGCGTGAAATGGATGCCGTTATTGATGATATTATTTTAACTTCAGATACCAATCTTTTGCCAACATTAAGCAGTCAACCAGACGAGCAGGATATCGCTGAGATTGAAAAAAATAATGAAAAAGTTTTAGCGGAACTTGCTCTAGTTGATAGAAAAAAATTTCTTCAGGAGATAATGCCATTTGACTTTGATTCTTATATTAAGAAAAAATCTGAATGGCTAAAAACTTATACTTCTAGTTTCAACTCAGTACTTGAAGATATAATTACTTTGAGTGATAACGACGATATGAACGTGATGGATTGCTATTGAAAACAAAAAATCAAGTGATTTTATTACTTTTGTACCATAGTTAGATTACTGTGATAAATGCTAAATGTAGCTGTACTGGGTGCTATACTGTTATGGTGGATTGGTAAAAAATAAGTTTTTCACAATGCAAATTTAGTAAATGAAAAATTTCTTTAAAAAATACCAAGTATTAAATCTTATTAGGGTTCAGTTGCCATTAAAACATGAGAAAGTTTTTTCAACGTATTTAGGTTTAAATTTTAGCAGGTGATGAAGCTTTAACAAACAAAAAACAACCAAATTTTTATAAAAAAATGTTTCATTATATTTTCATTTTTGGTATTTGTACATATACATTTAGTGTTTGAATAAACGTTTATTTATACAAGAGTACTTTTATTTTTTTAGTCATTGATTAGAGTTAGACAGAAAATGAATAACCTGCTCTGATTTCTAGTGGAAGATTTTAATGTTATAAAATATTTAAAAAAATAATGGCTCAAAGACATTGCAATGATTAATGATCTATTAACATTGTAGAACTTATTACAAAAAATAATTACTTCTCAGAAGCAAAGAAAATTGATTGAAGATTTCTTTTTTCACAAAAAACTATGTATATATTTCAAAAATATGTTACTGGTACTTTTAACTTAAATAAAATTAAAAATTGTTTTCAAAACCTATTAGAAAAATTCATATAATTTGAAATGTTCATAGAACATTTTTTCTTTTTGATGCCTTTTTCAAGGCACATAATCTTTTATAATCTTCTAGCTCATTGCAAAGAGCACTGGCTCCCTTGTTGAACTCTTCCATACTTATTTCTCTCATCCAATTCAATTCTTTTTCCCATCTCTCATATATCATATCCTCTGGGTCACTCATATTATTTTCTTCTTTATATTTATGTAAATTTATAGCTTTTTCCTTTGTTGTCACCTGTTTATATTCCTCTTTTTCTTCTTTGATTATTTTTGTAGGTTTAGACACTAATGTGATAAGTTTTTCAGCTTTTACAGGTAAATCTATTACTTCTTCTACTCTTGTTAGTGCCACGGAACAATCTATAGGAGTCTCCAGATTTGCTTTATTTTGCAATTTATCTTGAACCCCCAGGATGCTGCCGGAGAGATAATAAAATTGAGATGGTTTCTTTGAGAAACTATTCCAAATTGAGCGTTTGCTGCTGTTTTCTTTTTCTTCTTTGTCTCTGTCAGGTGGACCAACAATTTGTACGATGTCTTTCCAACCAATCACTGATAAGGAGAGCTCTTCTGTTGAGTGTTGATAGGTCTGATGCCAATGTAGCTCGCTCAAAGAATTTTTATTAACTTGACAAACCACACACTGGTATTTCGATTCATCAACTAATTTGCGTCTTTTCTCTTGAAAACTTGCTGTATTTTCCTACAAATAAAAGAAAAAATTATTAACCAATTCATTCTCAATTTTCAAATGAATATTTTTGCAGTTTATCAAAGAAATTAGTACACGTTTGAGCGCTCAAGTGATACATATCCGCAATTGTCACATAACAGCCGCAAATCATAACCTCGTGCTAAATCACAATCGTTTGTATCCTACGGAGTATCAATAATAATATCATACAGTATCATTCCGATAAGGCAGAAAACCCCAAGCACCTCGAACTAAATGACGTGTTTATAATTCGGAATTTCGATTTAAGTTCATGTGATTTAAGTTCGGTGATTTAACATCGTTTGCTATAAACACCAACTCTCGTTTTGTCTACAAAGATTCACGCCGGCTGCGATTCGTAAAAAAATTATGAAACGAAGGCGAAATTTCGGTGACGTTAAAATTGTCGAAGACTCACCGTCTTGAGGTTCAGCACGCGTTGTTGAGATGTAGAAGACGATTCGGCGCTGCTGACTTCAGCCTCGGCAGGCATTGCGCACTGAGGTTGTTTCGGTTCATTAAAACAAGATCAAAAAAAGTAACTCGTGTATTCGCGATATATAATCTCTCGTTAACTGCACTTGCACTTGCAGCGCGACAAAATATGCTGCGTATTCTCTACATTGAATGCGTTTATTTTAAATCCCTTTGATGCTACGAAGAGCTGCGATAAATTATCGAAACTTGAATTTACGAGCCACTGCGTAATTTGGACAAGCTCAAAACCGTAACACTCGTGTTTTTATTTTGATATAGTACGACTCCGCGCACGCGGACGGGTCGGTCGAATGTCGTCGGAGTTTCGAAACAATAACGGCCATTGTGCACGAGTCGAGGTTATGTCCTAAATGCATAAAAAAGATTTTTCCGATAAAATTGCGCGCGCGAATATTTTTCGAGCTCCAGAGGAGTCGGAGAGCCTCGAGTGGCCGCCACCGCAGCCGGTCTGCGGGGCGCGGGCCGCTTCGTCACAGTGCACGAGTTTACACCTGCAGATGCAGTACTACATGTGTGTTTGCGTGTGCATGTGTGCCGAGACCTGCGGCGGCCGCGAGAGCTGTCACTTTTTTACCGCGAAAAAGTCGCGCATTTTGCGTATTTCTGCGTGCCTTGTGTACAGCTCAAATTTTTGTTTAAAAAATACCCGACCTTTCCGAATATTTTTTTCTCAAGAGCTCACGCGAAGGTCGTTATTTTTTCCCCCCTATAGGAAAGCTCGTTGGTTCCTAGTAAAAAGTTGTTGATATTGGGTGTTCTTGCCCCGGGAACTTCAGAGACCCGCGTATAAAATAAAAATGTAATCAAATTTGTACATACTTCGAATGTGATTGCACCCACAGAGTTCACAAAACTGGCAGAAAATATTGGTTGACTGAACTTCACGAATCACGGTTCACCATGTGGCTCGGGCTGCTGTATGAGTGCGAGCACGTGTCTGAGTCGCATGCGCGTGTCGGTCACATCTGACATTTTTGTGAACACTATACAGATGAAATTTCAAGTTTTTGTGCTGCACTATAGATGAAATTTCAAATTTTGAGGATTACAATTAGGAAGTAAAGACCACCTCGAGCTCAGATCATCCGGAATCATAATCGTAAAAAATAACGAATGATTTCATTCGAAATGCACGAGAAGCTCGATGATCGTCACTCGTAATTGGTATTGGTATTATATCTTTTATTATGCATATTATATTCTATTACATTTGACAATGCATGACGTCGAATAAACAGCATCGAACATCATCCGTTTGCTATGTCACCTTGGAAGCTGCCGCATATTTTGAGTTGCTACACCTGCCACGTTCGCCTATATATATACTGTTTAGTGCCGCGCTTTATCTGGCAACTATAATGACAGGGACTGCATACGTGACACACTCTCCTCCTGTACATCTCAATTTCGCTCGCTAATTTGTTTTTTGCTCTCGTTTTTCAATTAAACAAAAGATATCGAGAGTCTGTCGAGTTTATTTATTTTTTTGCTTACTTTCGCATGAAAAAATTACGACAATGTTACTTTACAATGTATTCAAGAAAATAGCCAATTTTATAACTTCATTTTTTACTTTTTAATACCTGGATTTTTTAGTATCAAATTGCTTAAAGTAAATTTCAATCGTTCTTAAACTCGGTCAAAAGTGTGTTCCAAACACCACCTTACCTAGTATTAATTTAATTTTAGTAGATTGTATGCTACCAAGTAAACTTTGGTAGTACTTATTATTCAATTTAAATTGTATACTTCTTCTTATTATAACTCACAAGTGTGTACTATATTATAAGAAAATGACTAGTTACACCTCTTCATTTCAAGTAGTTCTATTCAAGGATTCTATACTTACAATGTATGAATATCGATTCGTTTTATTGCATTGAATACACTTTTTCATTTGATTGTAAGTACCCACTGCGTCAATAGTACAAAATTGATAAAAATGGAATTTTTAGAAAGTGAATACAACAAAATCGGCAAATATTGTTTGAAGTCCTACGGACTTTGGCCGAATCAAAGTAGAGTGGAAAACTTTCTGGGATTTGTCAAATTCAATGTGGTGTTATTGCCCGTAATTGCCATTCCTGTGGTATGGATTAATTATATTAAAATAATCTATGTGTGCCAGTTTTAATAATTGTTCCAAAAATTTTTTTAAAGCTTTTGTATGGATTTTTTCATTCTGATAATCAACTCATGGCCATGGAAACTTTGTTGTACGGACTATTTTACACTTTTACTTACGCAAGATACATCTTGTGTTTAATAAATCTACCGAAGGTAGGAGATAAGAAATGAAGTATACAAATGTCCCTAAAATATGTATTACAAGAAGTTTTTTTAATTAAACAAAAACAAATCATTTTTGTTACGAGATGAGAGTATTGTTAAGCGAAGTATATCAAGTGCGACACACAATAGTTGACAGTGACGAGTGTAGGGAGATGATGAAGTACGATGAAAAAACAAATTTTCTCGGCACTTGGTACTCAGGTAAGCTCGTTCAGGTCCGATTAGTAATTAGTTGACACATACAATACGAATCATCGGAATTAATTAATCGACTGCTATTCATACAGTTTACATAGGATCAGCTTATATATTTCATAGCATCATCCCTTTTCTGCCTCCTCTCATGGATATAATAGTACCTCTCTCGAACGGTACAAGAGAGAGATTATTGCCTTACCATGGTTATTTCATTTGGTTCTCTCAAGAGGATCATCACTACGAGATTTGTTGTTTATTTGTGTTGTTGTGCATACTGCTTTCGACTCTTCATCCTGGCGTTGAATTTCTCTACATAACATCGATGGAGCAGATAAATGGCTTTTTCAAGATCGTATGGTAAGGAATTTTGAAAATTTCAAAAATATCTCGATGAAATGTTTATTGTGCAGCGATAGGTTCGAAAATGCAGACGTCGATGGAGATACGGATTATTGCAATGGTAGAGAATCAGACACATATTCAAAACTATCCAGTGGCGTGAAATTGTTCAATGATAGCATAAGGTTTCGACATTTAATTTTTTTTATATACTCACTTTAAACGACGTGTACAAATATTACCTTTTTTAGATGCGTTGAACTTTTGGAAGATGCTTTCAATATGAGTAATATGATCGTTGCTTTTTGCTTGCGTCTTTCTTTAGCCGTCTCATATTTATATGTACAGTTTTATTTATTAAAATAATTATATCAGTCAATAACTTTTATATTGCTTGTAAACTCTAGATATATTTGGAACAAAATACGATTAACAGAATGCGCTTTGTCACTTATTCCATGGGTGTACTCTTAATTTTGTGGTATTGTAATTTGATTGGACAACAAATTACGGACAGCAGTTCCGAAATACATTTCAAAATGTAAGATTGAATCATATTAACTTTTTACGAATTAAATTTTTTCCCCCTCAAGTGAACGCTGGACTTTATTATTATAGATACAGTAGCAAATGGTATGCATTTTCACGAAAATCTCAGCGTTTGATATTAATAGCATCCAGTAGATCGCTTAGCCCGTGTTTTTTAACTTCTGGAAAATTAAGCCCTCTCTGCATGGAAACTTTTGGAGAAGTGAGCTATAAAATTAGCTGAACCAATTTTTGCTTATAATTGGAAAATTAAATTATTCGTTGTTTTCAGACTTTGAAGGCTTCTTTATCGTTAATATCTGTATTTTCAGCCTTAATCTAAGAACCGTTAAATTTCAAGAGAATATATAAAGTTTAAAAATGTGAAAATTATATAATGACCTGTTTTCATTGTACGGGTAGCCATTTAAAAATAAAGTAGTTGATAATCAATTTATGAATATTAATCAAAGTTAATATTATTAAGCTTATACTTTTCCCCAGTTAAAGCGGCACTTTTCGTACTCACTCATCAGAAATTAGCCGCAAAAAAGAAAGCTCCGCAGAGCTTCGATTGTGTATCGCGACTCGAGGAAATAACAAACCATTAGTATCTCATTGCGATTTTTATGTATGATACATCAATCAGTAGCACTTCTTTTCAGGGCCGAACATTTCGCTCGCTCATCGTGAAAATCGAGAGCAGCTTTTTTTTTCTCACCGTACACAAGTACAAAAAGCTTCTTTTAGAGCATGCGGCGACGCACGGCATGCATGTCGAGCTAACGCGCAGACGCGAAAAAGCAATAGAGAATAAAGAGCACAGAGCAGTCTCTCTCTCTCTCTCTGTCTCTCTTTGCGCGATAGTAGTAGTATATTTTGCAAAAAGCTTTCCCCACTGTCTGCACCGTCTCTCTGGTTATAAGCCTGAAACGGTTGGTGCGGCACGATACGCAGCACTAATACCTATACACACAGAGTACTGTATATATACAGTCGAGACGCCGCCGCCGCCGTGGCAGCTCTAAGCGAAAGTGTTTGCGCTGTGTACAGGAGTTTAGTTTTAGTTTGAGCGCCGCGCGAGTAAGAAATATTATCTAAAGCGAGGCTTTCGCATTGCGAGTGCGAAAACGTCGTTTGTTCTTTCGAGTGTACGCGTATATACTCGGTCGCGAAGATTCGATTCGAAATCGTAGTGCTGGCCGGATAATACAGTACGGCAACAGTGCATAAGTCGCGCAGTGTGCTTGCATTGTGTCGAGTGTAACGATAATTCAATTTCTGCAATATTTTTTTCTTCTTCTTTTATTTTGCCTTTTGACTCTCGTCTCGCACTTGAGCAGCGCGAAAATAAATCCTACATTATTAACTACAATGCACTCGCTCGAGTGTATCTTAAAGCTCTCTATACTCCCAAATGTAGGCCCGGCGCGAGCGAGTCAAAAGCTGAAAGAGAGAAAGAGAGAGAGAGAGATTCCGGGCCGAGAAATGTACGCTTCTAAACTTATACACGCGCTACTCGCTCGGATCCGCTAATGCACCGCAGAGTCGGCGAATTCGGCCGTGCACCGCTTCACGAGCCACACATACGCGAATTTCGGCCCGATAATATAATATATCGCTCGCGTCAATAGTCGTAATACCTGGAATCACCTAATAGTAGTATATACGAGCCGTAATTTTTCTAATTCGAATCGGCGCTCGTCGCGACCCACATTTTTTTTCCTTGAATCATCGTCGTCGGGTCTCTTATCTTCTTTTTTTCCTTCCTCTCTCTCTTCTAACTCGCGGGGTCTGTCTTGTATTTGTTTAATGCCGCACGCGCGACTCGCGAGTTCGGCATTCCACGGCGTGCGATCTGCAGACGCGCGCGAGCGTGCCGGCGTAATTCATAATATTATATATGCTTTGAATCGAACGATCGGTATGTGAACGCGATACAAAGACGATCGCTCATCCGTACGCCGCATACATACACGCTTGAAAGAGCTTTGAGGAAAAAAGGCCGAAGATTCGAGAATAGCGCGCGGCAGCTGCGAGCTGTATATTATAAATTGCTAAAAACTCGTGGTGTATTGTATAGAGAACTGCTGCTCGTGCGAGCGAAAGTATATACAGAAGGCAAAAAGAAAAGAGAAAGAGTCAACAGTGTGTGTGTGTATAATTTCTTTCAGTGTGAGTGGAGATCGTAATTAAATCGTATATAATATCTATCATAAAATCAAAATAAAACAAAAAAATTAAGAAAGAAATAGGACGATATCATGTCGTTCTACTTTCGCGAGAAGCCGCAGTTCGGCGAGCGATTTCGGGAAAAATTCGGCGATGACATATTCAAGGAGCTGAAGCAGGAGTTCGGCGACGACGCGGATTTCTTCGCGGATCGGCCGCATACGCAGTCGACGACGCCGGAGCAGCAGCAGCAGCAGCGACAACGCAAGTCGTCACAGCCATCGAGTGCCGCTCATAATCCGATGAGAAGTGCTTTCGATCGATCCTTCCCAAGGGTGAGTAGTATATATACAAGACGTTAAATTTATATCAACCTTATCGAAGCTATTTTTCATACGTTTAATGACAGCCGCAGCGATGACGAATGTATTTCTTGTATACGTGCGTGCTTTGTTGTTTTTCTTTTGCCTCTTTATTCGGGGCTAGAGCTGACGTTTGATTGTTTGGGTTTGACGTCAAAAAAACAATAATACAATTATTTGTTTTGTACTTTCTCTCTCTTGATATCTCTTTCGAGTGCGCACAGGAATTCGGCCAAGGTCGAATTATAGCGCACATTCTTGTAAATTAAAATCGCGATCGTAATCGTTTATCATTTTTTCATATGATCACAATGCGTATGATGCATGACGAATCCTGTACTTTACTTATCAAATTGGATTCTTCTATTGCGCGCACACACACACACACACACTATTATCTTATGGTTTGTATACATACGGATTGTATCAGTCATCCGTAATTGCAGCCCCGTTCGATCTCGTGCGCAGCCGAATAATGGGAAAGTCCGAATTACCGCAGATAAAACTTATACGACTAACCATCGGCTTTGGTAATGGGCGCCTAGTCCAGGCAAAATTTTACCCCGCAAACTCGAGTACGAGGATATATATCGGGACGATGGTACCGCGTGGATTTTCCATGGGCTCGACGAGATAAAACCCAGGAAGAGAGACGAGGTGGCCAAAAACGGAATCTTAGTCATATTGTACGCGCGAGAACTTTCCTCGCATATTCGTATACGAGACTGATACGTTGGTATAATGGAAAAAGAGCGAGTAATCAGCGCGTCGGGATCTCGCGGGGGATAGGAGACAATCCCCGCCTATACAATCGGCCTCTAGGATCAATTATATTATATATCTTATAGCGGAGCGACTGGACCTACGCACTTTACGAGTCGCGACGACGACGGCTTTTCCTCGTTTTTCTCTCTTTCTCCGTTGATATTATATTATAAAACCCGCTGCTGTGCCATTCGCGCGAGTCGCGGTGCGTGCGAACGCGTTTACATACGTGAATGCGCCGCCGTTGCCGAGTGGGCGTCCTGTGCTGCAGTCGCTGCAGCGCGTTTAGACAAAGATATAAATATCTTATGGACACGCGCGCAGCAGTATAGTAGCACCTATGCACTTATTATAATGTAATGCTTACGGCACGAAGCGATCGCGGCGCGACTAGCTTAGAAAAACACGTTTGCATATTAAACATTTATTATACATACATATGATGAACGTATACGTGTGTATGTGTGCGCCGATCTGACTCCCACGTTTTTTCTCTCTCTCTCTCTCTCTCTCTCTCTTTCGCTCTCTTTGCTAGTAGTCACGCGAACATTCGAGAGCCCGCTACATAGCGACGCGTATCTCTCTTATTTGCCTTTATTAACGCAAAGAGACCACAAGATACACATGGCTTTTTTTCGACCCATTCATACATAAAGTCGCGTTCAATTTAACCAGAACACGTATAGAGTATATTTGGTGCAGTATAAGAGGCGTATGACGTACTGCTGCTGCTGCTGCTGCTCATCCGCGAATTCATGTATCCCCAGAGCTGCGCGACTTTATCGTAGAATTTGTGAGGATGAGTGCCACTCGTTTACCAGCACCACCGCACGCGAGTAATACGTACATGCACATCGTCCATCGCACACAGACAGACAAGCCTTCGCCTATGGGGGACAAAGAATCGTAAAATTCGAGCGCGCGGCGGGGGCGTACGTACGTTCGGGGGGGGATATATATTATTATCAGTGTATGAACCGACACAGGCGCGCATTTAATGGTCGCTTTTCTCGTTCTCGCTCCAGGCGGGGGATGCTGCTGCACCAGCTAACGCGCGGAGGGTGTGTGTAAACTATACCTCATCTCGTCGAGTTTCCGACTTCGAATTTGTGCGTCCTTTGTACTACCACTACTACGCTAGGCTATACTTGCGTCTCGATACGATCGCAAGCCAAACGTAATTTCGTTCCAGTTAATTTTCTCCTGCTCGCGCATAACAGACTCACGAACCATATCGAGGAATCGCGCGCGAGCTTTAAACCAGTGGCATATATAATATTATCCACCCCCGAACTAATCGGAGCGCGGGACGAGAAAATACGTATATCAAAGAGGGGGCGGTGAGGGGTGAGCTTTTAGCCGACATTCATAATGTAATGTATACGTTATGAATCCTCGAGCGACTCGATAACTGCGTGCTGCGCGTCTTTTCCCAGCCTATTGCAAAACATATACATTTTCAATTCGATACGTATCTTCCGCGCCTTTCCGATTACGCAATTACTTATTATATACCGTATATATATATATATATGAGGCATTGGCAAGTGGCAACGATCATTTGCCCTCGGGATTTTCCTCGCAGGCTATTCACTGCGAACGAGCAGAACATTTTTTTTCTTCGTTTGACTCTTGAACGCTGGAAATTACGTACATCGACTCCAACCTGGTATTAAATAATTTTGAGAGTTGTAACTCGAATGCGAAAGAAATGGCGCGCAGGCCTGTTATTATAATGTGCTGGCGGGAGCTGAGTTTAGAGAAACAAAGAAGCTGCTGCTGCTGCTTGCCGTGCTTGCGGGCTTTGACGCCGAGGGAGAGCTCGAACGAAAGCTGTAAGACTTTTCTCTTTCTCTCTCTCTCTCTCTCTCTCTCCTCCGCATTTTTCGTCTGCCGTGTAACGAACGGCAGACGTATTATATATATAAAGCGAGATCGATGAACGCGAGACGGAAAAGTTGTATATTTTGGCTTCGATGATGAACGAGGTGCCAAATACCTTATATTTCGCTCGTTCGTGTACGCATACAGTATATATACAAAGAAGAAGAAGAAGAAGAAGAAGAAGAAGAAGAATAAGAAGAAGCAGTACGGCCGTGTGTGTACCTAATGTTCTGCTATCAGGCGTCCGTTGTTCGCTTCCATAACTATGCTGACGACGATCGAAATATACAACAGAGCACAAGTTCTTCGATTATAGTACCCGTCGACGCGCAGCAAGTGTTTGAGTTTTTATTATTATTTTCACTCTCACGTCGCGAGCGTTTGCACAACGTCGTCGCATGATTCGTATTAAAAAAGAAAAGAAAAAAGAAAAAGTATGTATATTCCGTCGCAGTTTGAACAAATACAAAAAAGTAATGTCAATCGATTTCGCAAGCTCGCGCTGCGTGCGAAAAACCCTTGCTCGCCGCGCGTCTGGCTATATTCAATATTTACTCTCTCGGTGTACGTACGAATGTTCGTGACAGAGAGAACGAGTGAGGAGGAGGATCGCTATATATATATACACCGAAGGACGACGATTTCTGGTATTTTTCTGCGTACAGCTTCTACTCGCCCAGCTCTCGAACATTTTTTTCCTCCTCTCTCTCTCTCTCTCTCTCGTTTTTTTCCTTCCTCCTTCTCGCAGTTCACTCCGAAACTCTTCTCGATAACTTCGGGGGAAAAAAAATAGAAGAAGAAGGGAGGCTCGAGTCGAGTATTATGTCTGAGAAGACTCGAGCTTTCGGAAAGCTCGCAGTTTATACCGAGCTTTCGCCTTCTTTCGGTAGACATAAGTCACACTGATCGAATGTAGCAATGCTATATAGACGCGTCACGACGGTCTATACAGTCTCTCTCTCTCTCTCTCACTCTCTCCGTCTTTCGTCTTCGCACGTGAAATGCGAAAAATGTTAATTTTCCTCGCAGTCGTTATTACATAAAAGTGACGTCGCTTTTCCGCAGACGCAACATAGCAATTAGGAGCCGAGCTCTCAAAAGCTATACTACGGCCGCTTATGCACATAGTATTAAATGCGAAATACGTGTCGCATCGCAACGGCGACGAATACGGCGACGACGACGACGACGACGACTCGGGGGTAATTATAAACCATAGTGCTCAGAGCGCATCGTACCGGTGGGACTATAATATGCGATGCCCTAGCCGCAGCAGCAGTTTGCCTCTTGCGACTTTTACCGCGAATTCCAAAACTAATTTTAATAGCATCGTGTGCTCGAGAGAGAGAGAGGCGAGCCCTTGTAGTGCTGCTCGTGTGCGGGTATCATGGGTGTATACGATGGACGAATATTAAATTATTTTCGGGGCAGCTGGTCGCAGGTGTGTCATTCGAGTACACGGCGTGTACCCCAGCAGCAGCGGACAAGGAAATTCGACGCTTTGTTGGACTATTACGCACTACGGTCCGTGTAACAAGTAATATTCTATATAGGGGCTTTCCACGTTTGACGCGCAAGCTATACACACACACACACAACGACGCGACGTCTCGTTCTCGTATTAATCAAGAGTATAAACGACGGCGGCAGCTCTGCCCTCTCGCCTGCAGTCACGAATCGCGTCGATATTTTCATTCTCGAAAAGGCTTTGAAACATATTATGGGATACGTTACGCAACGCAGCTCGCTCTTGGTAAATAATTGAATCTTTGCGCCGCGCGCGGAGCGAGATCGTGCAGCGATATATATATACACATGCACCGGCTGCAACAGAGCCCCGAGGCGGCACTGTAATAATACGTAAAGAAATTGCGCTGTACAGGTATACAATATTCGTTCTCGGTGGTGATTTTTTTTCCTCGTAAAATTATCGTTATCTACGTGCATCCAGCGTTGCTGGCTCATCGATGTAGCTAAATTTTTTTATGAATTTAACGCGAGTCGTTGGAAGACGACGATTTTATATATATCCGTATGTTAAGATACCCTCGAATGTCGCGCTGCTGCTTCCTCGTGTGTGTCGCGTGCCAAAAAAGAAAAACGCGCGAGTATTAAAATTGTCTCGGTTTCTTTCTCCGCTACTTTGCTTCTGCTGCCGTTGGCTACTACTGCCCTGCAGCGCGTGTGCATCGCTCGAGCTATTCAAGAGAGAGAGAGAAAGATACTTGGCATCGAATCGACACATTCCGCGCACGCTCGCCGTTCATATATATATAAGCACAGATAGAGCATGCCTACAGCTCGAACGTTATGATACTCCGCAATGTATCTCTCTTTCTACAATAAAGGCATGTGTGCTGCAATACACGCGGTGCACCGACGGTATAAGTACTATATAACGCGCGCTCGCGAGGCGCGAGGAATTCACGAAAAAGGGTGCAGTGCACCGCGACTCGCGCGCGATAAATTAGTATGAAATATATTGGCTATGCTATAGCAGGTCGTCGCGAGTCCGTAATAACAATATTCCAACGCGTTGACTTTTACCCGCGCGCGCGAGTATTATGGCAATTACTCGAGAAGTAGGCTCGAACGCGTGTAAACTCTATACGATGTCTGTGGCAAAACTTTTTGTCCTCGAAACGGTTGTGGGTACATATCTGTGTATATCGCGCGCGCGCGCTTAATTTTCCCGCGCAGCCGTGAATTTTATCGCGCGATCCGTTGAAAATATCCTACGATTTTACGGCGCGAGCGTTAATGCTCGAGTCCCTAATAATAATGCACTCGTCGAGCACGCGAGTTCTCTCGAGCGATCGGGCAAAACCATGTCGACGCCCTGTTAATTATAAATAAAATCGCCTCGCGTTCGTTCCTTGTTTGTTTGTTTTTTTGTTTGTGTGTTTTTTCGTGCGAGCTCGCGTACACATTATGATACGAGTGCGAGATATGGAAGATTATTCATGCTCTTATAATGCTTAGATTATTATGCGAGTGATTTTTATTCGTACGGAATTACGATGCCAAAAAACCCCTCGCGACCAAATAGTGCCATTTATACAAGAGTATAGTTGTTGTGTGTGCACATTCGACGAGAAGAATAAAACACAAATGAAAACAACTGCGATAAATCATCGTTCGCCTAAATGAAAACAAAAAAAGTTGAAAATGCCATGAAAAGTGTATCAGCAGCAGCCGTCAATTTGCGCTTTATATATATACAAGATATGCGTGCGCGTGCATGGCATATATATATAGCGCAAAAAAAGAAGGAGGAGGAGTGAATCAGCGCGAAAGAAGAAGAAGAAGAAGTAGAAGTAGAAGGAGGGGGAAAATATCAGAAGCGAGAACGAGGCTTAGGTGTATAACATGTGCACAATAGTATACATGTATATATGAAAATGAGGTGGCTGCTGCTGCTGCCCACTATACTTGCTCGCGTCGACTGCGCTCCTGATCAATCGATCGATCGGTCTAGATCATTGATCGTCAACGAACGCAACGATACCGCGCGCTGATACTTTTTTCGTTGCATTTTACTCATTGCTTCGAAACGATGATCGATCTCCGCGCGTCGATCGACGTATCTCTTATTTAGCGTATATATTCCTATTGTATATAGTTGGACGATCGTTTCACTCGCGTTCAGGTGTGCAGCTTTTGTTACTCGATCGTATCGCGTTCGCGGCAAAACAAACGTCGTTATTTTCACGTATCGCTCGGCTCGCTCGCGATCGCACATATGCCACGCGAGCAAAATCGGTTGGCTTTGCGCTGCACGCGTCTGCTGCACTCGTGTGTGTGTGCATATGTGCCTGCGCGTATGTTATGAGCACCGAGCACCGAGTGCCGCAAACTGCAGTCAAATCCACGATCGCGCGTATGCAACGGAGGCTCTCGTCTTCAGTTTATTTATTATTGCTTTTTTTTTGGTTTTTAATTAAAAACACAAGGTCAATGCCACGCGCAGTCGAAGAGAATAAGAAAAAAAAATCGTATAAATCTTCGCCTCAAAGGTCAATACATTCAAACGACACACTGCGAGGAGATCCGGAATTCATTTATCTCGTCTCGGAAATCGATCTGCCTGCGCTTTTCTCGTTGCGAGGAGCTATGTAAGATCGATTTGATTCCGAGAGAGGACACTCCGCTTCCGATATCCACCTACTAATTGTGTAGTTTGCGCGTAAACTCGTGTCGACAACGACTCGATAAATCCATATAAACGCGCACGTCTTATAGGTCGCAAGAAGAAAAAAAACGATGCGCAACCTTCGAACGCGATCTCGGTTTCTTTTAAACGCGATCACGTCATTTCTCTCTCGCTTCGCGCGAATAAAATTAGCTTCCGCTTTGTTTTCCAACTCCGAGCGAGTTCCTGCAAAGGGGCAAAATCGTTTTAAAGTTTGATATTTTATAAAGGTTTTCGCGACGAGCTTGTACGTCGATCATTGCGTGCTCCGTTTCGCGACGGAATAAAAAAATCGAGAGCTTCTTACTACCACGCTCTCGAAATTCTTCGCGAGTAGGTAGACTCGAGCCAGGATGGCTCGCTGCCAACCTCGTTACTTGGAAACCGCCATACATACACCATACATAAGTACTGCCTCCACCTTTATCACGTGCGAATCCTCGCGTGGAAGATATTGTGCGCTGCTGCTCGTCGTCGTCGTCGTCGTGCGGTGCGCTCGATTTACGCCGCGTCGCAGATGTATAAATTTTTCCGGCCATTTGTCAATGCGCGCATGGCACATGGGCACATCGATTGCACTGCACACACACACACGCGCATATGCCAGACAGGAGCTGCCGTTGCTAATCGACGATCGAGCCTACATATATTCTTGCCCGTCTATATAATCGAAAAAAACGGCCAGACGATTTTCAGATTGTATATTGTGTACGGACCCCGAGTACGCAGCGATAAAAAGGAAAAGAGAAAATTTTTTTCTCTCTCGCAATTTTAAGGGCACGAAGAAAACGAATACGAAGATTGAAATTTTTCCGGGATACGTGCGTGCGCGCGCGAGTCATGTACGAGATATGGGAGTCTGGACGGTATAGTCTCGTATAAAAAGCATATAATGATACGCGCAATTGGACGAGTTGGCAACGCGTAGGTCGGAACACGAGCGATTCTTGGCGATTTGAATCGGTGAGGCGCGCTCAGCGAACGCATTTTAACCATAACGTCATATGAAATTCTTTACTAAGTATCCAAATGCAAGTTTTTGAGCTTTGAACCGAGAAGCGATCCGTATTATGTATTATATATAGAAAAATCGAATCGTCGTGCACGTGAGGCTCGACTCGCCCGTACACGTATACGCGACGAGTGCGCGCGATAGGAGAATTCTAGAGCGGCGCCAGTGCGCTCATTTAGATAGGCCATATTTTCTGAATTAGTTCAACGCCACCGATACGGCGCGGCTCGCGCGAGCGACGTAATGCGAAAATTACGTAAGAAATATTTATGCTGCACGATTATTCTCGCAGGAAAAACTATAAACGCCGATCGCGCGGAGTGGACTTTGAGGTTTATTACTCGAGCGTCGATCGGCGATAAGTGTTTACTTAATATTGAAGCTCGCGCGAGTTCAAGGCCGCAATTGCGCGCGGTCGCGACCATAATTTATCAACAATAAAAAAAAAAAGAAACTAAAGAAGAAAAATAAAGTTTAAAATGTTGCCGCGCGCTTCAATGTCGGGGTCGTTAATACGCGGAAGCTTTACCGTACGGCTAGCGATGCGTGTACCGTCCATCGCCGTATATATATACACGCGTATAATGCGTCATTAATGCCGTTTTAATCGTATCGTTCATAGACACGCGTTCGACGCTAGCTACGCTGCGCGATCTTCGCCTATAAAGATGTGTGTATAACGTAAGAGCACGCCTTAATGACACTTCATGCGAATTAGCCGCTGCTGCAGCCGCAACCAGCCAGTCAGCCGCGCCTTTTTTCCTGTACATAGATCCTATGTAAAAAAAAACCCGAAGGTCTCTAATACAACTAGCTATGACGTGATTCTTCTCTCCGTTGTATTGCGTTTTTTTCGCTGCTGCTGTTTTTGTATACGGTTTATAAAGTAAAGTAAAAATAATGAGATTTTCATGTTTTTCCCCTGCGGACAATTTTAGAGGAAGTAAACTTATACGTACATGTATTACAATATAGGTAAAGATCGCTGAATGTAAAAAAAGATTTTCAAGGTTGACGAGTTTACAGAGGAATACAAATAATCGAAAGTAATGAAAAGCGTGAGTGACTTGGAACGAAAAATTAGATAGCACTACCTATATTAATTGGATCTATTAATCTTTCCTATATATGAATCGAATCAATTGAAAAAATCTTTTGCATCTATACTCGAGATTTTTTGAAATTAACGCACGCTCGGATCTACTTTATTCTGTATCGGTAACATAGTAAAATCGGGAAATCGAACAGTTGGAATTTTGACATTTTGAATTAAGTCAAAATGGGTGGACCGAGAAAATTGGCAATACGAAGATCTACTAGCGCTTATCACCGGTGAATTTTATAACGATAACGATTATATCGACTGGTCCTTTACTATGCTGCGAGGAATTGGTTCAGTACACTACGAGGATATAATGACTTTGTATCAAATGTATGTGGATAAAATTTGATGCTTTTGAAAGTTTATTTTTGTTGCAATCTGGAATTTCCAAAAACAGTACCTCAATAAACAAAAAAATTGTTGCTATTTTTTATAAACGAAACTGAATTTTTCTTTGGGCTTGACCATATATTAACATCGTGCGAGTTTATTACTCCAGAGAGCAGCGTCCGCGACGAAATCCGAGCCGAAACATAATTTCCCTCTTAATACTTATTAAAAGTTTGCACGGTATATACCGTACTCATAATGATATTCGAAGTTACCAAAAATAACAACGAGCATTGTCGAGATGTATATTATTATTTGCCTCTCTTTGTCGTGACGTACGAATATATGTTTGTTTTTTTACGTACTCGTCGGGCTGCAGAATTTTTCGCTGCTCGTGTCATCGTAAACGAAGATGAAATGGTTTTTTTTTATATACACCGAAACTTAATAAGCACTTGCATATATACTTATGTTAAAGTACGAGGGAACAGCGCGGCGCGTACTTATACGCTTATAACTCGATCGATGAGAGCGTGTTTGACGTAGCATAAGTAAACTACGAGTACTTAATCGCTACGTGGCAACTTGGAGCACGGAATTAGATCAAAGTATTTAAATTTAATAAGATTTCGAGCCAATTGGAATTTATAATACGAAGATGTTTATCGACCGCGAGAAACAAAAAAAATATATGTATATGACCCGATTACATTGGAAATTTTAGGACTCGCGAGATTTACTATTGACAGTGTAATTCTGGCTGCTGCATCGCGTGTGCGTATAAGATAGCTGAAAAAAAAAACGTCACCAACCGATTGTGCCGCGTGCGTATGCACCTATCTCTACGAAAAAGGTGCGGGAGCATGTAATTGGCGCGTCGCGAGCTCGTAAAAATCACGTGCGCGCGCTTGCTTTGTTTACATATTATTATCGCGGGCCGCGCCAAAGGTGAGAAAACTTTTTTTTCCTTTATATATCTGCACCGCGTTCCTGTGTGCAATCGTTCGCTTCCTCCGCGACGTTGCGTAAATCATTTTAATTGCGCGATCGGGACGTTTTTCGATGTTTTCGTTCGTATGTATACGTATTCGAGTGCTCGCGCGACGATAGATACGCGCGCGGAGCGTGTAAAAATGCGCGTCACAACAAACGCGCGCTGTGCTGCAGGCTGCTGTCAAGCGCCGTGCGCGAAGAAACGTCAAACGCCAGCAGACGACAAATCGCGCCAGCAGCATCGATCGTTGGCGCCGCCTGGCGTTGGCCGCCTGGTACTAATGTTCTACTGTATATAAATAAAATGTACGTTTCGCGTAGATATATAAACAATTATTTGCACATTTTCGTTGAATTCGAAACAACGATATGAGTAAGTAATTCGAGTATGCGCGCACGCGCGAGGGCTCAAAATCGAACGACGGAGTTTTTTTCCCCCCCACGATGTGACAGTATCGACTTTTTTTTACTTTTCTTTATTACCCGATCGGGCGTCTGTACAAATTGGATGTATAGAAAATTCGATCATATTTTTATTTATAATAAGGTCTCGATCGCTCGTCAGCATACACACTCCGATAATGTAATTCGAGATGCAAATTTAACGCGATGATTCAAACGCGTATTATACGCCGTACGTATGACTAATGTCGATCATCACACCTTATAAGTTGCAAAGCCATACAACGTTGTAGAAATCGCGCAAAGTAACGCTTTTCCTACATGCGAAATATAATAAACTATTATCCCTCGAATCAATACACGTCGAGCTTCCCGCAGCCAAAATTTCCGCCTCGTATAGCCCTCGGATACATCCTACGAGAAATCGGAGAAAAGAATCTTCACTCTTTCTAGGCGTCTCTCGAATCGAGCCTCTACCTGAAACTTCCAGCACGTTCTCGAGCGTACGCGTGGGTGCTCGGCTCGGCCTGTACATTCTCGCTTATAATATGTTGAATAGTAGCGGCGGCGGCGGCAGCGCCACTCGCACAGCACTGAGCACAACCTGCGCTGCTACTGCTCTCTGCTGCGTTATTTAAGCTGGCGTTCGATCGCGCCGCGAGCCAGTATACAAACGACAGAGTTCGAATCAACACTGCGAATACTTCGCGACGTATCTTGTACGGCGTTTAACGCTAACATTCATATTACTACATTTCCAAATCGATTGTGTGAAATTATTACATTGACTGACGATAGTTCTTCTGTGTTTAAGACGAGCATAAGACAATTTGTGAGTGAATTGTATAATCTACGAACGAATTCGAGTGATTATTTGAAGTGAAGAACGAGGAGTGATATTTTTTACTTTATAAAAGTCTAATTGGTAAATAGACAACACTTGCCTTTTAGTTTTTTTCTATCATACGATTTTTTTTCTCTTGATTTTCTTTAATAGTTTAGTGTATTTTTTTGCCTACTAGTGCTGCTACCCGAATCGTTCTCTCATCATTCATACATACATAATTACGTCCGTTATTACATCAACTACACACCGCACCAGAAATAACAGTACCCACGAATAACCGCCTGCGTCAATATCAAGCTTGTGTTTCTCTTATTTTTTTCCTTTCCTTTTTCTCAATTGACTTTCGCAAAAAATAAGACTGAATTGTGCAAATCTATCCTCATCTCTATGCGGCGGAGTCTGGCCTGTCTGCGAGACGACGAGTCTGGCGCGCGCCTCATAGGTTAGCTTCCTTCGAGACGCTTCGCGAATGCCGAAAACGAGAACGTCGCGCGTATTCGAGAATGTTTTTCTCGAGCTCTCGTGTCGATGCTTAGAGAGAAAATCGAGAGCACGCACACACATCGATGCGAATATCATCGCGTATTATAGCTCGTAATATACACGAATTCGGCTTTGTTTTTATTTTTGGACTTTATCGCTTATATATAGTGTTATGTATCGTGCGTTGAATCTCGTACATCGAGAACGCGTACCACTTGTACGGGCCGAGATGAAGCTTCCAACGAGGAAAATTCTTAAATTCTGATTATAACCAGACTCCGAAATTAACGATGGGTACAGATTTGCACTTGACATTTTCAATGATCGTTCTCATCATCAAAACGAGCACACGAATAGACGCATTATAATATTAGAAATATTTCACGCAACGTAGAAATCAGGTTTTCGTAGTAATTATCATGCAATTGTCCAGAGTACGCAAAAAACGCGTTTTTGCTTCTTCTTTTTTTTTTATTTAAACGCTAAATCATAAAATATTGCGTCATAATTACAACGATTATCATTTCAGTGACATTTTCATATATTTTTTAGCTAATACATGTAATGTCTTTTTCGTGCCACTTTTAACTTTCAGACTTTCTAATAATCGATAAAATCTAATCTGACTCGTACGTTATTACAGTGTCGAGCCCGAAATTTGTTTAAACATAAACCATTAGTATTATCGAGAATGGATTATTGATTTGCGATTTTTAAAATTAATAAATTTTATCGAGGTGTACGCGTGAACTAACAATTATCTGTATAATTACATCGAAAACCTTTTACTCTGCGATCGATTCATAAAGGGACGCAACACGAAAGGCAATCGTTTATCGTATAATTTATATAGTAGGTGTTATGTAGGTTAAAAAGAGAATAAAAAAAGAAAAAAAATTTTGAGAGAGCCGCGAAAGTAATCGATAATTATTCTTGTATGCAATTTTTCGAAGGGCAAAAATTAATATACAAGGAAGAAACACGATGGATTCGCCACTCATCCTTGACGGTGCCACAAGATTTGGCCGGGGACTCGACTTGGATAAAGAATTTCCTGTAAGTTTTTTTTTCTCGTCCTCCTTAAAAAAAAAATGAAAGTAAAGCAAAGCAAGTTAAGAAATCTCATTACCCAAAATTAACCCAAAGTTCAGAGAAATCGATATGTACGATATCGCACATGTGTATATAGCGTTACACTCTCGAAAGCTCTCGCATTGCTAATACCGCGGTATAAAGCAGCTGCAGCAGCAGCGGTGCGATGACGGCAGGGAAAAAAAGTGCAGCAGCACGTCTCTGTCCTCAAACAAACTTGACTATATATATCGGGCAATGCTATATAATGCGTTATCCAACGTGTGCGCGCCTCTCGTCTCTTTGTTGTTTTTTCTTTTTTCCTTCGCGTTTTAAAACGCCGAGACTGGCTTTTCCGCTGTTGACGCGGCGGCGCTGCTCGAAGGACACATACGCACCGATGCGTCGAGCTCTCGGTAGAGTAATATACTTGCATTATCCACTCGAATCTCATGATTATTCACAATCGGATCTTACCCTTATTTGGCAAAACCAAGATTGTGTGCCCACGAAACGCATTATTTATATACCTTTTCTTCTTTTTTTGTATTCTTTTTCCTTCTCCTTCTTCGTTTCGCCTTAAAGCGCGACCTTGCGTTCGACGATCAGCATCATCATAATCAGCAGCAGCACAGCTCTAAGCTTCGCACATAATTTGAATCACACTCTCTGCCTCTCTGCATTTTCGACTCTTTTCTTGTTGTTTTGCATCTTATATACGAGTGAACCTTGCAGCGTTTGTTTTTCTCGTCGTCGTCGTCGTCGTCGCTCGTTAATGAGGCAGGGGTTTTAAAAAAACTCGGTTAAATATTATTCGTACTTCAACTTGAAAGCGATTCGCTTTTACGAGCGCACATAGACTTCTTTTTTAAAAGAGAGCCCCGCTATGCAACCCGAACTTCGATTCTGTTTTTTTTTTTTTTACATCGCTCGTCGCTGTTATAATACTCGCTGCACGCTCGCTCGTGCCTGCATCGCGTCGTCGCGGTGAAACAATAAAAGCAACAAAAAGGAAATAAATCCGCGCACGATATATGGTACGTGCACGGCACAGTAACACACAAACGCGCTAATATAACGACACATTATATGTACGCGCGACGATCGTTTGTATGTGTGTAAATTGGTTACGCGTCAGTTTAGAAATAGCCACAATGACGTGTTTTTCTCTCTCTCGAACTCTCAGTGCTACAAGTCGTCGTCGTCGTCGTCGTCGTGCGATATACATATGTAGTGTACCGAGCGCCGTACGTGCAATAACGACGATCTTTGCGCGTTTTCGGTGCGGTATCGAGGCGCGAGCGCGAGCAGAGAGAGAGAGAGACTCGATATTTATTAGTCGCTTTTAAAGCTCTTGGCAGCATACAGTCGCGATACAGCTTTCAACGCGCTCCACAACTCTCGCGTCGTTTCGGCAGTATAAACTTTTTTCTTTTGGTTGCTTCTTGGTCTCTCGAGATATATGTGTGCCGAGTTCCGATCGATATATAGTTCTGTGTGTCGTGCGATAACAAAACGCAGTGATCCGCAGTACAGATACTGCAGGATTTTGACTTATTCAACTTGCACGAGACGATATTTTGGTATGTATGCTCGATATACCCCGGAAAGCTCGCGCGGAAAACATAGCAATATTACGGTTTGTTGTAAATTTCGAGAACGGAAAAAATGCTTTTAACGCGTTGTAAAATGGCGTTGTACGAAAAGGAGAGGGAGAGATCGCCAAATTTCGATGTTTTCACTCGCCCACGCGTCGTTGCCGTTATTGCTCGCTGGCTAATAATATAACGAATGAGCAAGCGCTCTTCGACCAAGCGCACACGCTTTGCTCTCTTCTTGCAATATCAAAAACGCATTTAGCAATAAAAGAGCCTTATTTTTTTGTTTGTAACATTTTGCGCGCATAAAATTCGCGGGTTTTCCTTTTGGCCCATTAACCAGAGTGCAAGCACGATTTCGCTTGAGTTGACGAGAAAGATTTTTGTTTCTAATCCATATAGCAATATCGCTCGAAAATCACGTGTTTATATGCGCGAGATACGTATAAACTCGCAGCGTGGGCGTATATGAGAATAAGAGAGACGGAACAGGTAAATCCACACGCGCTCGCATAAACCACCGAAGTGAGCGAGCATAACATTACAAGTTTCTTGAACCAAAGGCGAAGAGGAAGTAAAAAAAATACACACACGCGCGCAAGCAAGCAAGCAAGCAACGACTAAACAACTTTTGCAAGCTTAATTATAGGCGCTTCTCGTTCTCTCGTCTTTTTAAATGCCTTTAATGAAAGAAAAAAGGCCGAATTATTGCTCGAGTTTTATAAATAAAATTCGGTATCTCGGCAGAGATTTCACATTATATACTTTATGGAAGACACTTGCTCTCTGCTCTCGCGACTTTTTGGAATTGAGCTTTGTGGAATAAATGTCGCTCTGTGTCGTATACCTACGTAAGAGAAAAATTCGTCGTTCATCGCGGAAGAGTCACTTCTATAAATAAGCGACCGCCACATCTCTCTCTCTATTATGCGTCGGCGGTGTTCTCTTTCTGTTTTTCTTTTTTGAAAACACACGACTCTGAATCGAATTCGCTCTCCTACGTACATAAGTCGTCTTCGTCTCTTTTCTTTGCGCGTGTGTAAGTATTCCGAACGAAAATATCGCACGTTGTGCCTTTAAACAACGCCACGGAGCGCGGTCTATATACACACAGACAGACAATGCACACACAATCCCAGCAGCAGCAGCAGCAGCACGTGCTAATAAAATCGCGAAGAGTTAAAAATTAATGAAAACAATGTAACCTTCGCGGCCTTGCCCAGTGCTCAATTATGTATGTATATCGAGAGATTTAGCACCACCGGCTGCTGCTGGGATTGTGTATCATGCTGCTCTGCTCGTCCTTGACCCGTATGACTGGGCTACTACTGGCTCTGTATGCGCGCACTGGTCGTCGCTTCTTATCGCTGCAACGTTAACTCGCACGAATAACAACACACGATTGCACCGCGTCGCCTCCGCCACGGCAGTGCGTTTTCTTGAAAAGGGCATATTATATGTTTGTATAAATGCAATTTGGCACGCGGACAAGCAGGCGCGATCGAAGGCTGGCTACTTCACTTTTTATCGCCCGTCTTAATTTCGTTTGCTTTTTTTTTTTTTTGACAATATGTTAAAAATAATCCGCGACACGATTCTCGAGAAATCGGTCCGATTTCCACGACTATTTGATGTAGTTGGATAAAAAAAAAACAACAAGAAACAGGGTTAAGGCTCGTGCCGTATGTGCCATTGTCGTCGGTGGGGCACCCTTGAGCAATTACATACGGAGCACGAATCACGCACAATTATTCAAATGAGCGTCTGCGGTAAACCCTGACACTCACCCAGTTATCCGAAAATCGCGTTTGTTGCTTTTTTTTTTGCTTGCGCTCTCTGTCTTGACGAACCGAACGATAATAACAATGATGTATCGTCGTGTAGCAATGCACGAAAAAGAAACATCTATTCGTTGCACGCGCGTATCCATACGAGAACGATAATTAAACGCGGCACGTGTAGCATCGTTTAATTACAAAGAGAAAAAAAAATTGAATTATAATAACTGATGACTATCCGTACGCGAGCGTACTTCAAATTTTAAGTGTCGGCTGCTCCTCTCCTATGTATGCGGGCCGAGCACGTGTTTTAGCCTGTGTCAATTTGTACATTGCGTAATACATATACATGCCCGAGCTCGTATTGTTATACATTTTCGCAATCGTTAAATCTCATTATGTGCGTCGTATATAATAGCTAGTATACCAGTGGTAGTATAGCTTCAATAGCTGAGCCTATTGATTTTTTTTTTGTATATTCATTACCGCTACCATTACTACATGTACAATAATAAATTATCGTCTGGTCGCACGTACAGCTCTTTGTAAACATATATATATATAGTGTCTCGTTGTGTTTCGAGCCTTTTGTTTGTAACTAGGAAACAAAGATAACAATTATAAATAAAATACGGAATTATCAATCATCGAAAAAGTTTCCGTGCGTTTATAAGTATTGTAAGCAAAAAAAAACATCATTTTACAATCATATAAGAGAGAGAGATATGTACACCTACTCCCACGTTCGAGCGCCGTGTATATGACGAGAGACGGAGCAAACGATCGGCGTCGTTCCGTACGACCTTTCGAAATCCACGTAAAAGGCAATGTTAAATCGATTGCGACTCTGCTGGGATATCTCGATGACGATGGCGTTTTTCTGCCACTCGAGATGTATAGCATAATAGCATTTTTCCGCGATTCTCCTCTTTCTTCTTCCTTTTTTTTCTCCCTCCCCTCGATAGTGCGAAACTACGCGAGGATTTACAATAAATCATGCACGCGTGAGTAATTAATCCGTATAAACGCGTGCAGCTGTTTCCGATCCGTCGTTATGTATACGTGCGAATTATTAAACCATACTTACTATACGTACACGACGACGCGCGATGGTCTCTTCAAGGATATCAAAGTGAAAATCTCAAAATATATAATAAAAACGATCGGCGGCTGCGGCGGCGCACACGGTAACACTGACACACTTATTTACGTTTTTATAAAATCGCGCTCGTCGTGTATTTGCATATTTATAAGTTCCGTCCGCGCTCGAGCACGCGATCAAACGAATCGTTAATACGATCTCCGATGTGTTATACCGTGTTCAGCGATTTTAATATTCAAAAGCTACTGCTGCTACTGCTGTTGCTGCTGCTGCTGCGGTTGGAATTGAAAAACACAACGAGTCCATTTGTCGACTAATTTTGAATTTTCCACTTCCGTTCTGCGCATAAGATTTGTGCGAGCTGAACCCCCGAAAACAATTATATCTAGAGAGGATCGTTCTTTTATTTTTTAATTTTTGTTTCTCGTTCGTGGCCAATACGGCCACCCACGAGATTACAAGATCGCACGAAGAAGAAACCGGTTATCTTTTCAAATAATTATGCGAGCGCGAAAGAGGTTTTTTGTTGTTATTATGAATCCATATTTATTTTTACACATCTGTCTCGTATTTTTCGTTTACGAAGATTTATCCTTTTCCGCTCTACATTCGACCCACAATTACGCCATTCGTCATCGCTAATTTACGAAGATAAAATAAAAAATCGCTGAATGAAATCGACAAGAGAATCTCACCGTTATCTTTGTGCTTTTGTTTTTGCAGGGCTTTCCGTTCGACGACGAAGGTTTTGGCCATCATCGCCGCGGCAACAACATACGCACCCACCTCGACGATCTAGCCGCTCGGCATCCGGAATTCGCCGATCAGCTGTTGGGCCCACCGTGGGCGGACATACCCTTCAACACAAACTCGCTGCATCGCAATCGCAACGGATCGGTCAGACGAGGCTCACAGGAACGAGCCAATAATCAATCGGACGAGGTAGGTGTCGCCGCCTAGTGAATTAATAATATCTGACTCGTCGCCTCTCTTTTCGTTCGATCGACTAAACCGCCCATCTCGTTCGTTGACAGGACGCGCGATCGCAAGCAAGCGGAAGCAGCGCGGCGAGCGGTGCAAGTGGCGTGAGCTCGCACAACGGCAGCGAGACAGAACAGAAGCAACAGACACAGCCATCCACGATGGAAAATCCAGCGCGTAACGTGCGTGCCATGTCGGCGCCACCGGACAATCGGCAGAACGTCCCACAGAGCAACGGCAGCCCGTTCGTCACGGTCAACGCGTCGCACAAGATGAACGACCAGCCCCAACAGAACGGCCAGCGCGAGAAGTCGCCACCCTCGTCCCAGCAACAGAAGCCACAGTTGCCACAGCCACAGCAAACCGGAGGCGTTGGCGGCGGCGGAAACGTCAGGCACATACCGATCTTCGTCGAGGGTCGCGACAGACCCGTGCTGCCGAAGGACGTCGACGAGCCGGACTTCGCCAGACCACAGACTCGCGAGCAGCATCGAGAGTCGCCCGTTCACTTCCAGAGGCCGTCGCACTATCAGCAGCACTACAAGCCCTCGTCCGCCTGGCACTTCCAGGATCCGTTCTTCGATCAGCCGGCCAGGGGCTGGGGCTCTCCGCCGACCTCCAGTCCGTTCCACAGTCGGTTCGGCGCTCAGGAGAAGCCACATCATCAACAGACGAGGCACACCGAGCAAACGATACCGACGCAGCGACACCAGCAAGCACATCAGCAGCAACCCCATCACCCCCAACAACCACATCAGCAAAAACCACCCCAACAAACGGAAGTGCCACAAGCTGAACCGCCTAAACCCAGGCAGCAGGTTCAACCAAAAGACCCACTAGGTGAGTGTCTTGAAATGATAAACAATCGGATACTTTACTATATGAACGATCGACGATCGAGATAATAACTACTTAACTTTGTATTTTAGAAAAAGTTGCACTAGTCCAAAAAGAGGTAGATGAACTGACCGAGCAAGTGAAACAGTATTCGGGTAACTCGCGACAGGACAAGCAGTACATGTATCTCGACGAGATGTTGACGCGAGAACTTATTAAGCTCGACGACATCGAAACTGAGGGCAAGGATAATGTCCGACAAGCCCGCAAACAAGCCATCAAAAGTATACAAGAGTCTATCGCTCTTCTGGAATCCAAAGCACCTCTGCCGGGTCAGCCGGAGAATAACGAAGTTGCCCCAGAAAATGAGTCTAAGGCAACCGACGAAAATAGTGAGGAAAAAATGGAGACCAATGAGGTAGGTTGAAATCAAAAACTTTTCAGTTTTCTGATTGAGATCATCGGTTGTTTGAGAAATATTGCATCGTTTTCTTGTATCCAAACTTTCAATAAGAGTGTAGCACTTGGAAAAGTAGAAAAATACAGAGATGTTGGAAATTTTGTGCATTCTTGATTGGAAGTGTATTCACGGCAATGGAATGTGTAAGGCTTGTCGAAACTAGAATATAAAGTAAATCATGTGGTTGAATTAATTTCAATGAATTTTCTATGACTTTGAAGTTGACCAATTTTCGAATTTATGCATTAACAATAAAATTCTTAAAAGCTTCTAAAGAATACCGAACAAAAATAACGTTTCTTCTTTTAAAGAAACTAACTTGATTATTACGTACTCAATATGAAATATACTATTTTTCTGGGTTTAATTTTTAATAATACATATACTTTTTGTAGACAAACTATTAGAATCAATTGGAGTGGAAAACTAATGAGTGTAAGCTTATTGTATAGAGTGGTGTTTATTTTTGAAAACGTTTTTAATTTACTAATTCGAATAATTATCTGATTTCAATATTAACTTGCTAAATCCATATTTACTATTTACTGATCAATTTTTCTCAAATAACCGATAATACTCTGATATAATACACTAATTAAAGTTGAAAGCTATGTAACCTTATTTATTTATTCAAGGTTACATCCACCTAATAGCTATTATTGCAACAATTAAATGCAGAGTATGTTTTTTGAACAATTTTATTCAGTGTTTTTTCAATGTATATTAAAAATTTAACTGCACGTTACATTTTCCATTTTTAGAGATAAAATTTACTTTGATTATGCATCTGTAAAAAACCATTCTTTATTGGCAACTTTTTTATTTTTATTCTTATTTCATTTTGAAAATACTGCTAGTAAATCTTTAATTATTTTAAATGTACTCACGTTTTATTTTATCGCACGACACATCACAGTACTACGTTTCCGTAATTGTTAATTATCGATTTCTCAAAGAGCTACTTATTCATGATCATCTAAAATTATTTTCAGCAGTAGTTCACGCACACTTTACACGGTAAATATTACAGGTACAAACCGATGTTGCGCCAACAGCAACGGCAGCAGCCACCGAAGAGCCTAAAGCGGCGGCAATACCGTTGCCGGATGTTCCAGTACCGGAGGAGCCCAAAGCCCCAGCCATACCAATGCCGGCACCAGAATCACCAGTCAAAGCAGCGTCGGTTGAAGCTCCTACTGAGAAGGTCGAAGAATCCAAAGAAGCTGCAGAACAGACGCTAAGCAAAGCCGAAGACAAAGTGGCAGAAGAAAAAACTGGTGGTGCGCCGGAAGAGTCGTCTGGAGAACCAACAACCAAAGTGTCGCAATTCTTTTTGACCATTAATGAACCAGCGGAAGACACAAATAAACCAGTTGTTGAACCAGTCGCTGAAACGGTTGCTGAATCGGTCGACAGTAGTGATAAAAATAAGGCAGTGGAAGAAACAACAAATGCTCCAGAAAAAATGGAAGACAGACAATCGTCGCCAGTCAAAGAACTTGTCATTGAATCACCGAAAAAAAAGAAGACCACCAAAGTTAGTAAGCACTCAAAAGAGGAGCCAAAAACTGAAACAAAAACTGAAGCTACTGCTACTACCCCAGCAAAAGAAACAAAGCAAGTGAAGACTAAAAAGGAAGCACCACCAGTGCCAGAGAAACCAGAAAAGTCGCCAAAAAAGGCTAAAAAAACGAAAGATACGAAGAAAGAACCGGAACCTGTGTCTGTAACTGCGATACCTCTGCCCGCGCCTGGACAGAATATTTAAGCTACCTAATTTTATGATATAACAAAGCGTGCTTTAAATTTATTAGATACCATTATTAAAATTAAAATTACTATTATTATTGTTATTAAATCACAAAAGAGAAATAAAAAAAATCAATTATTATCCAATATTGACTGAAAAAGAGGACATTTTTATCGTTTGAAAGAAAGGATTACGTTTTTTTGTTATCTAAAAGAGTACTTAAATAGAAAAAAAAAGTTGGATCTTTCGAACGTAAAATAGGATACAATATGACTGTGAGAACGCAAGTGCGAAAAAAGCATCTATCTTCCTCCTGTTGAAGATGCTTCTTGTGTGTAGATAGACTATATACGATTGTAGGGAAGCGAGTCTATAATAACTCTTAATCGAGATTGTCTCAATATTTTCTTTTTTATACATATAATGTATTTCAAATATTTATATAAAATATATTTATGAAATGTGTATGTTCTGATGATAGTGCGTATTTTACGTGCGTAAATGTGTGCATGGTATGATTCGAGGGAGGCAAGATATTTTTATATATACCCTTCCTCGATTTTAGTCTACTAGAAAATAGAAATATGAAAAATACATTGGTATAAAAATTCAATCAATTCGTACTTTTTTCTCCTTTTCGTCAATTTTTTTTCTAAGCACGACATATGTTTTAACATTGCATAGGCTATAAAATTTATAATTTAATGTCTTAGTTGATGAATTATATATGATCATTGATCAATCTAAGGCTGAATGACATGCATAATGACTTTAAATATCTTGCGTTTTGGCGCATACCCAGTGTTTCAGAGCCACTTTTTCAAAGCTTGAGTTTTGAATTCAATTTGTTTTTAAATCAATTTTAAGTTAAGCTCTGTAACTAATGCGCGTCTTCAGCTCAAAAAATGCAATGAAAACGTCTTAGAACATCTAAACATGAAGATGAATGTTTTTCATTATTTGCTAAATGTTGTTTACTTGAATTTAGATTATTGTGTTCGAATAAAAATACATTTTTTAATATGTAAACGATTAGGTCTTAATTGTACTTGATGAGGATAATATTCAATTAAAAAAAAAAAAAAAAAATCGTCAAAAGAAAAGAAAAATAAATACTCATACTTGAATTTAAAAATTTTGCCTTCATTTTACATTAACCCACTTCCTTTATCTTGATATAATTCAAATTGATTCATCTTCAATGAGCTTAAAAATAGTGCATTTTTGAAAAATCAACTTTTAATGCAAGGATGAATTAGGTTGTTTAGAATAAAATGAGACCAAATTAGAAAATTTCAATTCCTTTTTAATTGTTAAAACTCTTATAAAATATGTTTGTAAAATAAGGCATAGCATTCACAAAGTGTTCAATATTTTTACAGTAACAAATAAAATATAGTTGATATGGAAATAATAAGTAATATAAACTTTTATAATACAACATAAGCTATCACATTTTCTTTCAAAATACTTGTATGATTCTAAAGTAAGAATAAGTCAGCAAGATAGCAGTCATAAATTAAATTAGTTGCCTAAATATTGATACTTTATTGACAATTAAAGCCTTGTGTTTATATTCAATTGCTCTACAATTTAAATCAAACTTTCACAATTTTTACATTTTTTATTTTTTTGATGAGCTTACTCTGGGACGAAGAAAGTAAGGAACCACCCTGTGTTTTTCTATTTGCTCCTCATCATGATTATACTCAAAGCAATCTCTGCATTGTATGTTCTTTTTACACGTGTGACACCAAACTAAATCTTTAGAATCTTCGCAGGTATAACAATACATACATTCAGTTTCATCATCTTCACTACTAGTTTTCTGCAAAAAAATTGAATAAAATCATTTTATTTATTAAGAGTTTTTAGGTAAAATTCATGTCTCACGTTTAAGTCTTCGTCCAGATCACTATCTTTATCAGTTGTTGGCATAAGCCTTGCTCTAGCTAATGCTTCTTCAATTATTTTTCTGGTTTCATCTTCTTCACTTTGTTCTTTATAATCCATTACATTTGTATTTGAGTTCTAAATAATTTAAAAAATAATTTTTTTGTGCAATGAACATGAAACTTGTGTTAAAATAATGTTTTTCAAATCAAAGACTCACTTTAGATGAATCCACACCTCTCAACCTGTCTAGCCTACTTTGAATAACTTGATCAATATTTGATGCTGCTTCTTCTGTATTTTTGTTGAGTGCTAAAGCACCAAGGTATTCAGTTATTAAGTCATCCGCTTTTTGTTGATCTGACCTAGTGTCTGCTTGATATACCTATTATGAAAATAGGTATTAGAAATATGAAAATTATCATTGTTATCATATGAATACAAGTTTTTACATTTTTTGGTTGATTTGAAGAATCAAAATGATGGTCTCTTAACTGAGCAAGTCTTCGTCTGATTTCATCTTCAGTGGGAACTGGTCCTACTTCATTGGGCGTACCTTTGAGATTTTTTAACCTGTCAAGGATTATTTTGTCAGCGGGGTCCAAATTTTTACCCAATTCATCTAATTTACTCGGTCCTTTGTACAGGACAATAGGTGGTTTTGCTGGATTTTCTAAATATTCCAATCTAAGAGAAAGAAGATAAAAATAAATTTATGAATTTACAACAAAAATAAAAGGCGTCTACTTTTTTGTTAATTCCCCAGGAGTCAAGTCATTGGTAGAATGAGAACTGCTTCGACTTGATTTATTAAAACAAGGTCCACAAATTTTCTTCTGCTGACCTGTATTAGGAACTGTCCATTTATACTTGAGACACGATTTGCAGTAGGAATAACCACACTTTGGACAAGCGAGCTAGATGGTAAAAACAGCAATGTAAAATTGAAAATTTAAATCCATTTGCTAAAAGTGTGAGTACTCACTTCTCTGGTTAACAAACCAAAATATTTCTGGCACGTGTTGCAAGTCATTTTTTATTTTTTATTCCAACAATTTTTTTTTAATATTCAAGTACGTGAGGTAGGCATATTATAAGGTAACGAATAGTGAGTAATCGTCAAAATTTATAGATGACGCAATTACTGTTATGTATATAACATCAAGGTTAGTTTCAATGCTGCAAATAAACAACAAAGCAGAATAATAAAATCGTCACCATTGATTCGAGTCGATTGCTTGTTCTGCCTATTTTACAATGTCTGGCAGGCACTCGAAATCAAACCGATTTTCAATTCTCTTTCAAACGAAACGAGCCGCGGTTCGGCTGACACTGACAGATTGATATTATGATTATGAGATGAAGATGGAGTGTGTTTACACGTATAGTGTATGTACACAATAGCTTACGCTGTGGAATTCAGGGGAAAACCACGCGCGAGAGTGTTGTAACTCTATTCATGAAATGCTAAATTTGGAAAACAGAATTTTTTGATATTTTAAGAATGTAAAGAACGTTTACTTTTTTTGAATGTGAAATTGTAATTTTATTAAGATGTGTACAAAATAGTTGAAACTCTCAATAAATCTGTATTAATGTAATCACAGTTTTACAAATATTTTAAGTATCTATAATGTTACAGGGATAAAATTTGTACTACTTTTTACCTATAAGTACATATTAGCTATAAATATTTTCAAACTGTACGCTTATTTTTTTGTTCATTACAAAATGTATGTATTATAGATTCATAATCATTCTTAGTCAAAATTTCCATAGCAAATATTCCTATTGTTAAAGAATATTAAACAGTTATTCATTCATAAGAATTCTACATTTTGATTTTCTATCACATAATTTCATTCTTATCATAATGTTACTACAAGATATATTTCTATGGTTGTATATTTGGCATACATACAATACACAAAAACTAACATTTCAAATAATAGACTATTTGTAATTCTAAACTTCTCATTTACCCAAAAATATAATATTTTGTTATTCTTAAGCTGAAAATACTCTACTTGTTTATGCACACAAAAATCTTATATAATCAGAATTAATTTTTTCATTGATCACAGATTCACAAAATAGTTTCCAGTGTGGCTCTATACTATTATAGGCTCATATTGTTTTGAGACATAGATTCATCTTTCAAAAAATGTTTCAATCTTATGCAATCATTCACTCTCAAAATTCTGTGCACAATAATTATACTTTATTTTTTATGGTTTTGCTGCTTTTTGCCTTCTGATGCCTTTTTACATACTTGCTGGCTATTATCCACATTTTTTGGGTTGTTATGAAAATTGTGCTTGCTTAATGCAGCAAATGCTTCACTGACCTATATAGAAAAAATAAATTAAATAATAATTGTCAAAACTTCTATAAAATGACATATTGTTTGTAATCTATTACCATTTGTTTTGTAGGAGCTTCATCTTCAGGCCGCCTCTCATCTAATAATATTAACTGTTCTTCTTTTTTCTGTATTTCCATATTATGGAATCTTTTTGCAATTTGTCTTTCCACTGGACTAAGATTAGCATTATCTAATCTATACCATTCTTTGTACAAACTTTTGGGTACTGGATTTGATTTTTCTAATTTATCCAATCTGAAGTGATAAAATTAGTCTTTAATACAAGGGAAGAAAAAAATTAAAAAAAGAAAGAAAGTACATACTGCGCAGTCATTCCTTCAGGATCTAATGGTATATTAATTCCATCAGGAACAATAAAATCAGCTGGTGGTATAAATGGCTTAGCATCGATTATTCTTTTGTGACAATATTTACAAACTTCTTTTACATCTGATGTATCAGGTAAATAAATGTTCATATTTAAGACAGTCTTTACAATAGGTGTGATCACATCCTGGGCAACCATTCTGTAAATTTTTAATTATTAGTAACGCAAATTGAGGTAACTGCTATTTTCCGAAAAATGATAACTCACTTCTCTTTTGGAGTGGCTAAACGGCCTTCGGCATGCACGACAAGACATGATGACTTTATTTTGGAATCTATAAACGTTTTTTTTTGTAAAAAAACGTATTTCTCGTTTTATCTTCAAACGCAAAGATGAAAGTTTTATTGATAATTATCTCAAATAAAAACAACCGTACGTTATTTTATTCGTGAAATTTGATAACTTTTTGAGCCTGACTTTTTATTCCAAACCAAAAAGGAAAAAAATTAAATAACTAAAATTGCGTGACATGAATCAACGGTTTCCCGCAGAGACTTAAAATAATTAAATGACCTGCTTACAGACACGGTTTTTTATACCCAGGCGATTTTGAGGCTCGTGCAAAACTGTTATTATTCCGCCATGTTGATTTAGACTACTAATGAGAGATTTCTACAATAAGGCGGTAATTTGAACATATGGTATTGGATAATTTCTTTTGAGATAAGGTGGAAAATGTGTAAATTTGTGTTCAACTTTTTAGTACTAGAGTATTAATTTAAAAAATTTATAAAATATTTATTAAATTAGTCACTTTTTAACAAAATATCATAAAATCTCTTTATAAAAATTAATAATCATTTAACAAGTTTTAAACTTTCAAAAACTTTACTGCATCTCATCTGTAAACTAATATCTGAAATAAATGTTGAAACATGTGCATCTTTATCTTTTTGTTTATTGCACGTTTCGTAACAAACAACAATGGTTACTCGTGGATCGATATTATGCATAGCATACACCCACATTTCCTATAAAAAATTATTTCATGCTATTATAAATTAAGCTTAAAACTTTTTGAGACAAATAGTAAAATATTTACGTTTGTTTCTTTGCAAAATATGATTTTTTCCATCATTATTAATTCTGCATATCTCTCCTTTATATGCTTTTTGATACCATACCAATTCATTAGTGGTCTATGACTATAGGTCTAAAATTATATATTTTATGAGAAAATGCTTCTATCAATTTTTTAAACATTTTATAAAATCTTACATGAGGAACAGATACTATTATGGTAAAATCTTCTGTCTTATCCATTTCTCTTTTTGGATGTCTATAGCCAGGTCCAGAATCATACATATTTCTGGATTCAAAAACTAGTACTATAGCTGAGATGTCATGTTTTCTTTGAAAAGTTTGTAATCTGGGAAAAATAAGTGTTACTTTAATCTAAAAGTAAATAAATTAATTATATAAATTAGTTCAAATAAATGCATACTTATGATAATAATCTACATTTTGTTTGCTCATAATACTTTTCATTTCTCCTGAACTAGCTTGTTGACTTAAAGTAGTATGAAAGTAAAAAGAAAATTTTGCCAAAACAGCATTTCTCAATTTAACTAGCCATTGGAAAAGTGCTGGTTGTTGATTAGCTTTAAGAAACGTGGCTCCAAAGCCAAGTTTCCAAGTCTAGTGAATGAAATATAATTAATATAAAATCAAAATTAACTGAGTATCAAAATTAATAATTCACATACTTCTTTATTTTGTAATGTTCTTTCCCAAGCTGACATACGTGCTTGAGCACCGTAAAGTGCCATTAACGATGGTAAAAATCTCCATGTCTGAATTTCTATATAAGCTTTTATGAGTTGCATTAAAATTTCACACTCTAATCTATAAGTACATGCAATAATTATAAATTAACTTGGCTTAAATTTATACTTAAAGACATGAAAGATTCTTACATGAGGGAAGTTTTAATTGTATTTAATGATATGTGAGAACACGATAACGAATGTCCTTCAATGATACTCTCAATCACTACTAACAATTCTTGATGACGCATTACTTTACTATTCATGCTCATATTATATGTTTTCTCATAACTGTAATAAAAAGATATTTAATCAGTAAAATTAGTAAATTATACATTGTGTGTGTAAAAGTGTGTGTTTGAGCAAGCATTACAAGTCAATTAATTGAACTCGAGCAGTAATAAATTGACATATTTGGCTTGATATTTCTGCTACTGTGCCACCTACTGTATTTGTACCATAAGTCATTTCTTCGACTCTTTTCAAATCACTTTTTAATGACTCATAAACAGTTTTTAATGAATTCTGTAAAATAATTATTTCAAACATCATTCATTAGATTAAATATTCACTATAGACATTCAAATGTATATTTACATCTTTACGAAGAAATCCTTTGTTTTTAGTGTGAAGAAATCCCAAGTCAATATATGATTTTTCAGCTACAGCTATTTGTGGTAAATGTGTAAGTAACATCCCCCATGGTCCCATTTGTGTGAATCGACAGGATTCTCTTTCCCTTTCCTGAGTAATAACATTCCAAAAATTAGAAAATCAATCGACTAATCGATATAATTTTGACAAAAATGAAAAAATGAAAATGTCATACCACTGACTCCTTTGCTTTATCAAAACATAACTGTGTTACTTGAGTAAAAAAAGAATTTAAGAACTCTTCCTCACGCTCCATTATTTGTGAATTGAGTAGTAAATTGTATTTCTCTATGCAAAGTTAACCTCACGCTCTCAATTTTGTCATCCGTAAAAAGATAAGCAATAAAGTCAACATCTGTTGAGATTAACAAGCTAAATAAAATTTGGTACACTATCAGATTATTATATTTAAACAGTAAATATACCTGCTATGAAAATAGTGTTTGAGGCTGCCTAATTTATATTGGATTAGCTTTTTGGTCTCATTGTTTAATATAAACAGTTTTTAGTTTATTTTTTCTAAAATTTGCAAGGCAAAAAGACTTTTTAAACAACAGAATATATTTAGACTTTGTTAAACCCATCGAGTGTTGATTCAATTTCGTCGATTGCTTTTAGTATTTGACGTTAGGCTAGTGCAGACGACAGTGAAACGCGAGTTGCAACTTGCAGAAAATAAAAATACACTAGTGACACCTGTTTTAGATTATTTATTTAAAATCAGACAATTTTTATTTTCAAATTTTTCCAAGTATAAGTACACTTAATTTTTCATACGTTCAACAAATTTCTTTTATCTATAAAATAGATACAATTTTAAACATTCATTACACATATGAAACAATAATATGTAAAAACACCACTTGACCCTTAAAATATAAAAAAAATCTATTTGTACACCATTTGAATTCCAACTGAAAAACATACATTAAATTCAGGTAAAAAATTAATATGTAATGACAAAAAAATTAAAAGGATTTTAAAATATCAACATTAAACAATAAAATTTGTTCCACAATAATTGTAATTTACAAGAGTTTTTTTTGACTTTCAGCTCTTTTTTTCATTAACCAAAAGAATACTGAAGGAAAAAGAGTCCTTAATAGAATGGCAATTCTATGCATTATTGGTGCTATAACAATCTCTTTTTCTCCCCTCTGCACTGCTTTCACTACTTTTTCTGCTACATATTCGGGTGAATAACCAGCAGCAGTCGTTGCATCCATCAATCCATATGTTTCTCCATTTCCAGTTAATGCATTCAACGATAAGGAAGTCTGAATATATCCTGGACATATCACACATACATTTATGTTTTTTGACTGCAATTCAGCTCTAGTAGAATCACACCAAGCTTGCAAAGCATGCTTAGATGCTGCGTAAGCTGATCTCATTGGTATACCCATTTTGCCCTGAACACTACTGATACACACAATTTCTCCGGATTGTTGCTGCAGCATCGTGGGCAAAAAAGCTTTGGTAAAAGCCACTTGGGCAAAATAATTGATGAGCATCACTTTGATATCAACATCAATCTGAGTATCCACCACTTCACCTCTGTAGGACACACCTGCATTGTTGATCAGAATGTCAATTCTGCCATAGATTTGCACGATCTTGGCAGCTTCGGCAGGCAACGAATTGATCTCCGTCAAGTCCAAGGTGAAAATTGCCGGTACAAAGGTCGTGATTGTGTTGTCGTGCTTGTCGAGCAGAGCTTGCTTCACTCGCTGCAGTTCCGTCAAGCGCCTGGAGACGAGTATGAGTTTGCAGCCACATTTGTAGAAGGCGTGAGCTAGAGCCTCCCCTAGACCAGAACTAGCACCTGTTATCACCACAACTTTGTTGTGCAAATTGGAGTTTTTGCTGCTCGAGAAAAACATCTTGTTAACCGAAGTCTGCACGGTCGCGAATCAAGTTCTTTTGTAAAATAAATAAATTAGAACGAACGAAATATTTGATGCCAGAACGAATTAAATGACCATGCCGTTCGATCGGAGCTCGGACACGGTTTGTTTACGTTTCACCGTGTCACTGTGTTTAATTTGACTGCGCACATAGCAAGGAAATCACGTCGCGTCGATCCTACTGCTCCAGCCAGCCCACCACACGACTCCGTCCGATCGTTTTAATGGCATCAGTCTACTCCACGATTTCCGCGGACTTCGACCTAACTAGGCGCGGAGAATCCGATTCTCTAGTCTAGTCAATCAATCAAATAATTCGTTCATTGCTCGTTTCAAGGATTGGAGTGAGGTGGACTTTTATCGATATATAGACACCTAATGAATACCAGCTGATCATTGTAAACAGTCTGCAAAGGTAGACTGCAGCAGACTACGAATGGACTATGGAGTCCGTCGAATGCGAACGCAGTTTACAACAGTAGATGCACAACCTTTATTCATCGCTAAGACGATGGATGATCAAAGGAATTTTCGTTCTTCCTATTATGAAAAGGTAATATTAAATTAATTTCGTGCAAGGCATCGTTTAAGCTCTTAGATTCGCCCCGAATTAAAAGAGCCTCGCATTTTAGGTTAATTTTTTCATGCGAGTATCTGTCAAATTTGTGAATACGAGTTGATTTTTATGATTATACATTTACAGGTGGGATTTCGGAGTGTCGAGGAGAAAAAATCATTGGAAATGCTCCTTCGAGATCGACCATTCGATAAGGCGAAGTTGAAACAATTCTGTTTGAGATTCACCGTCCCAGCGATTTATCGAAATTTTTTATGGAAAATTTTGCTTGATGTTATACCTCCGCTCGAAGAGAGTCACAAATTCGTCATGACCCAAAGAACTATTGAATTCAATGACTTGCAAAGAGCTTTGAAAGTTGTCAGTACCATCGATGAAACGACGAAGCCGTCAGAAATTTTTCTTTTGATGTGGCTTCTAAAAAATAGAAGATCCAAAATTGACATAAGATCCCAGCTTGAGACTCCGATGCTTAGGTATTTTTACATTTTCAATTTCAATAAATATCAATTATAAATTCATTGTTTATCTCGTATCTTTAATATATTCCAGATCTATGAATAAAATGGCTGTGAGTTTATGGAACATTAGTGAAGATCTTGAAGAAGATGAAAGACTGGTCAACGTTTATTGGATTCTTTCTGGTTTTATTGAACAAGTACAAAAGTTTAGTAATGAAATAGGGAGGCTTCAAGAATGTACTTACACAATGTTAGAAAGAGAAGATAAAGAACTTTATAATCATCTCAAAAACACAAGTGCCCTTCAAACATTGCCATTTGATGTTTGGTTCATGTCTTGTTTTGCTGGTATTATAAGTGATGGTTCAATAACAAAGTTAGTTGAATGATTATTTTTTACTTTTATGAATATATTTTTGTATTTTAAAAATTTTGAATTTCAATTGCAGAATATGGGATAAAATTACAGTAGGAGCTTGCAGGATATTGATTTTTGTTGCTGTTGCAATGCTTACTACTCTAAAACGATGTATAATAAGTCAATGTCAAAATACTGATCAAGTCGTAGAAGTTATCAACCATGTTAGTACATAATTTAAAAAATAATACAAAAGCTTTTGTTATGAATTTCATCCATTAATTTTTTTTCAGATAACTGAAGAAACTTCAGAAGTTATTGTAAATAAAGCTATTGAATGTTGGCAACAGAGTGGCTCTGTCATGCTACAGAATCAGAATACTTTGCCACATTCATGAAATTGTTCTGAAAAGTAAGAACTAATTTTGATTCACTGTGATCGTTATGATAATAGATGTTTTTTAATTGTCTTATTCTTATGAGACTTATTGTACATAAAAACGACTCAAACCATGAAATATATGTATAAATGATAAGAATAATTTTTTATGAAAAAAAATTGAACAATATACTTGTGAGGTGAAATAAAAAATTATCATTTTAAAAATAATCACTTTTTTATTTAACGCATTCATCATTTCTTACACTAATGTAAATTTTATATTTTTCTCTATTTTATAATATTATACAACTGAATGGCGAGTTCAGTCTCTCTGTTTATTTTCAAGACGCAGAGAATACGATATCGTTTAATCAATTTCACAATTTTACCTAAATATCTCGTGCGTTTTTATTTATATTATGTCTCAAGCACTCAATGAGCCTGTTATCACTATTATACAACTGTTTTTCGTCAATTTTTATTTTTACTTCTCTTTTTACTTTTCTTATGATATTGAACGTACAAATACAAATGTACTCATTGATTACGTTAAACACTATTTTTTTCTCTACTTTATTCATGTTTCCTGTAAAAGGATAAAGTCTAGTTACACGACAATAGAAGTTTGTATTTTTATCTCTGATCAGCCGATATTATATCATTCACATCGGCTTTTGCGGTCATTAATTAGCATTGTTTAAATCGTTTTACTTTAAATTATGCTGTACATAACAGAACCAAAATGGTAGGAAAATTTTTAAGGAATTCAAAATAATTGAATTGAATGATATTATAAGATACTAAAAAAAATCACAATTTGCCCATGCGTAATCAACGTACGGGACATGTGTTCCTATTATTAAGTTTCTTTTTCGTAAAATACTACTTCTATGATTATGCTACTGTTATTATTGTATGTATATAGTACATTGCACTATATAATATTTTTATTGGCGAAGAAATGTACAAAATTTAAAAATAATACGATCTTTGGTTTTCACTCGAGATCTCTCTCATAACATATGTCATTGGCTTGCCACTTGTTTTATATAACTTCAGGTTTTGTTGCTTTTTTTCAATTTTGAAGATCGTACTTTTTCGAGAAAGATATTTAATTATTTATTTCTACAGAGCATATTACGTTAATTTAAATTTATTTCTGCTTTTTATTTTCTTTGTTTTATAACAAAATATCAGCAAATGAGATTTGATTTGTATGTACATTTATATTTTTATTTAAACAGAATGCAAAAAATTAGAATGAAATGAAAATAAAATCGCAGGAATCAATCACTTGTTTCAAATGGAAATCACTCTTACATTTCTATGGTCGCTATTTAATTTTTGAAATAAGAGACTCGGAATTAACGAAAAAAATAATGTTTAATGGTGTACAAGAATGTTTAAATAATTTACACAGAAACTGTTACACTTCCATGTCACTTGTGCGCCGTCATTCTTGTAAAGAAACATAAATACCTAAATTAATCTCAAAAAAATTAAAATTTTTCATTGCTTTTACAGTACAAATGACTTGCGCGAAAATAATTATCATTCACGAATTGGAAAAAATTAAATACTGACATACAAGTCTGGATCAGTTTTAATAAACTGCAGAAAGAGTAACGACGAGGAAAAAAAATACTTAAATTAAAATAAAAGTATTTAATATGTACAAATCTATAATACACATATGAGAACACACTGCAATATTCTATCTTAATTTAATAATCGTTATTGAACTATGCACCACAGCTTTCATTCGAATTCCAAACAATGATTGGAACAAATAATTGTTAAACAGAGATTATAAGGTATTTAGATGAAACAGTCAAATAATTTAATGTTGATAGTACTCTCAAACTTTTGTGTCTATATTATATATCAATAAGATATATGTATGTATAGCTATACAGAATAAATTTCTAATCATCAGCATAGATGATTTTCAGAATTCTCAGTTATCGATGATTCAATTTTTTTTTCTAGCACTTTTCTTTCAGGTCCTTTTCATTTAGTTTCTTAAATGCTTCATCTTGCACGTTTATAGTTCACTTTGATAGTTCACTTTGACAATGACTAAGTATTTAAAATGTAATTATTTATATAATAGTTTACGTGGCTAAATCATTTACACAATGCATTTTTACGTTTTTTTTTTCGAGTCGGCACAGAGCAACAGCAGGTTGGACTAACGGATGTATTACGCGTAGTTTCACTCGTTCTGAAACGATGTAGGAAATACAGGGTTAAAACTCGATAAAACAAGGCACTATACTGTTTTTTTTTCTCTTCTTTTTCACTCCTTTTACGGTAGAATCTTCTCGACGAAGAGACGAAGGTAAAGTTTCATGATCGTTCCCTTTTTCTCGCTTCTTCTTTTCTCCATTGTTTTTATTAACACTCGCACACAAACATCACAATATTTTGTTTTTTGTCTTGATGTAGAAAATTATAATCATTGTATTCTCTGTTTATACATAGTTAAAATTCATAGTTTATCGTATATTTAATAACACACTGATGTTGATTTCGTATTTTTACATAGTTTAAAATACAGCTGGTCAGTGTTTTAGTTTTATTTATTCTGAAGTACTACTGCAAAGCTGCACGTGTATATGTGTGTGAATTCGTTAACTGTATTTAAAAAAAAAAGTGAATAAACAAGATTGCTTGCATAAATTATATACAGTAATGTAAACTAAATTCTTATAAACACGCATTCAAATTCATCAAAAAACGATCGAAACACGAGTGGATATTTTTTCATCTATATCGAATAAAGAGGCTATCAATACCTTTGTGCTCGTGGCAAGTTCATTTAATAATTCAGAAAAAAAATGTATTGTTCGCCTATTTCAATCTCTTCGTTCCCTCAGTAACGTGCAGAGTTTTGAGGAAACACGACAACTCAGTGTGATATCATTTTTTAGAATATTCTATAAAATGACCTCATTATAAACTTGTCACACCAACAAAGTTTTAATTGTGTGATTGCACCGAAAAGTAAATTAATTTAATATTTGTTTCCACCTATTGTACAAAGTTTCATTAAACTGCTGCAACCTTGACTGAATATTATAATTTTTTAAAAAAGATTTCATACAATGACAAAAGATTGACATTTACCTAGTTAATTTAAGTACCTCTAAATTGAATAATAAATTTAACATTTGCACTTTCGATCTTCAATTTATAAAATTTGCAAGTATTTGAGATTAAATTTTGCTTTCATAATCAACTCATAAGTATGTACATGAAAATTGTTATCTCAATTTGAAATATAATGCTCGCGCGTTGTGACCGACCATGCGGACTGAAATTAAAGCTAATTAATTCACAAATGATACGCTCTAGTCGTATCCACCTAATACACATTACGCACATACACGCATACGTCTACACTTCATCCACGTTAGACAGGCATATTCAGTTATTTTTTTTTTCATAGATAAATAGATACATAACTATTGTAGGCAGGCAAACAGACAGACAGATATAGGCACAGCCAAAAAATCTATTTACTGTGGACTCTTAATGTAATTGTGGCGTGTACACGAAACGCACCGATGCGCGAAGATTATCGACTCATTGTTTTATTTTTTTTTTATTTTTCTTAGTGAAGAGCCAACCCCTCTTTCAGTAGTAGTCGGTCAGCTCAACAAAAATCGTGATGCGATCTGCGCAACAATAGATGCAGTTCCATGGGCTACAGAATCGCCGAATTACCATTCTCCACGAGCGGCGACAGAGCGCCGACTTTGACTCTGCCGCTATTGCTTAGCCTATCGTTTTCGTAATTAATATCGAGCGAGAGACCTGCAAGATAGAGAGCGGAGAAAAAGAGTGATTAGTCATTGTGCGCTTCGTTCGACGATGGATGTTTGCAATCTTTCTAATTTGAATTGGATCGTTATTCACGAGAGACTCATGCTATTTAATTATAATGAAAATTGGTTAGTTCGAGGCAATGGATGTGTGTTGACATTCCCTTTGCAAACGTCTGTTTATTTTTTTTTATTTGCGAGGGAAAAAGTATGATGGTGCGATAAGTACATGCAACGGACGATCAAACTACTGCCGATCGAAAAATGACAGTGAACATTCCATGAAAAAAAAGTAGAAAAAATTCAAACAGTCGAAAATGAATGTGTGTATTATATAATAAAAGTATGTACAGATCGGCGTGAACCATTTGAATAACGTACTAGTGCGTGTATTACGTATGGACTAATCGGCTCGACCCACCACCACCAGCAGTATTATCCATTTCAGTTTGTATGGTGGTAAGTTGTAACGTACATTTTTGATATGCGTATTTACCGGATGGCCTCCGGGAAGAGGACGAGTGATGCAGCTGGCCGGTCATCATCGGGCCCTGTTCCTCGGGAATGAAGGCGGCGACCAGCAGCGCGCAGATCACCAGCAGTGCGCCGAACACGAAGGGCGGCCCTGGTACCATCTGCGGATAGGGACACAGAGCAGAATTTCACGTTAGAAAATTGACACGATATTTTATGCGCGTATTTTTCTATAAAGCATGCGCAACTATAATTCGAGAGATGTATGGGGAAAAACATTTCATTAATATTGTATTGTCAGCAGCTTAACGAACCGGCCCGAAAGGATTGTCCATCACCTGTGGCGCTATGTCGAGGTGCACCGCGGTGCCGGTGTTGTTGCTGTCGTCGAGCAGCGGCTTGAGCGGCAGCGCCGACGCCTTCTCGTTCAGGTCGACGTGGAACAGATAAAAGATGACGCCGAACATGGCCGGGCCGAGGCCGTTGCAGAGGCCGCGCATGCCCGTGACCATGCCCTGGGCCAGGCCCTGCTTGTCCGCGTCCGACTGCATCGAGACGAAGGCCGAGATGGCCGGATACGTGATCGACGAGATCGAGGCCAGCAGACCGGCTGCCCACATCATCCTGAGAAAGGAAAAGAAAAGTAAGTTTTTTATGTATGTTCGTTTCAATTTTTTTGGACTGGTGAACCAAGGAGAGAGAGATAGACACTTACCAGATTTGCGAGCCAAAGCCGTACCACATGAGCTGGAGCAGCTCGAACAGCAGCCCGACCATGATGGTGTGCTTGCTGCCGAGGGTGCGCATCAGCGGCCCGAGGAATATTTGCGCTATGACGCTGAGTATGCCGACCACGGCTATGAATATGGCCACCATCGTGCCCGAGAAGCCCATCGCCAATTTCAGGTAGACGAAGATGCAGCTGTACTGGCCGGCCTCGGGCAGGTAGCTCAGGAACACCGTGACGCACAGCATCAGTATCGTGTGATCCTTGCCAACCTGCGGGGCAGTAGAGAAGACGAATGAAAGTGAAAATTTAACTACCATCCAACGGCTTCCCCGTAATAATAATAAACAACTCACCTTTCCCAGCGCTGCGAAGGGATCGGCTTGCTCCCAGGATATGGGCACGGGCGGCCGAGCTTTCTCCGGCAGGCTCTCGGGCACGGCCACGAGAATGAAGAAGACGTCGAGGATGGCGATGGCCGTGGCCAGCGCGACCACGACGTTCTCGCCGTAGCGGGTCATCGCGAACGAGCCCATGGCCGGGCTTATCACCATGCTCGCCGCGAAAGTCGCCGACACCTGTGTGACGAGAAAAAAAAAAAAACGATTTTTCATACATTATTCGATTGCGCGTATTAAACGAGATATGTTTTTCCTTCGAAAGCCGAGGTTTTTACATGACATTAGGCACATCGTGGCGTGGCATAACCGTTTGTCGAGTTGCGAGCTTTATTATTATTATTATGTGTAAATCGATCGTTACGTACGTACGCTACTTTACGTCCTTGACATAAGCTAGCTCGCGAGCGGCCCTATCAAGTAATGTATTCCCAGGCGCTTGTAGCGACGTTGTACACACCGGGATTGATTCTAGGTATATCCTTATTGTACAATTACGAGCCTATAGGTGTGTGCGTGTGTACGTGAGTATTATTGGACAAAAAAGTTTTGTTCGACAGCGCGCGCGTAATGCATATAATATACTGGCGCACGAACAAACGGCGAGGAAGGCGCGCGAGCGTATACACTGGATGTACGCTACATCGGTCGAATCCAGCGTAATTATTCATAATTTCGCGGTAATTAGGCCGATGTATATATCGCCCAAATGAATGCGGAGTTGTAGTACCATTGCTAATTCGTTCGAAATAAATATAAAATAAAAATCGTTAAACTTCTTTATGGTTTTTTGCAATGCACGTGCGTATGATTGAATTAAGTGGTTCAAATGTGATTATCAATAAAAAATCGAAACGAATTTTGTTTATCTGTTTATTTATTGGAATTATAAGCACTATTTCCAACATTAAATAACAACAGAGATAAATAGACATATCTTGCTGCAGTTACGAGCTTTGAGCCGTAGCCGCCAAGCAAATGTGCCACAAGTGTTTGTTCCTCAGTTTCTCGAGGATCAAGTCACAGCAGAGGACTGGCAATTGGTAGCGCGTCAGTTCCAGGAAAGAGTCCAGTGCCCAACGCCGGAAAAATTTTCTCGACATTATCTCGTTCAGATGATCGACGCAGAACCGAGTCGACCTTCTGGGCATGCCTTTCATCATTGCATCATTATAGTAATTCACGAAAAAGAAGAAGTCCTCGTATGTGAATAGTTTAGCTGCCTCTTCGGGTCGCAACTGGATAAGATCGTAGATCGACAAATCATGAACGATCGTCAAATCTTGTGCTGCAAGCTCCTCGTCGTCGTACCAAAATCTTTCGAGGTCCACCGACTTGTTGAAGAATCCGCACTCAGCGAAAAATGTCATAATGGTCAGAGCGTCGCTTCGCTTCAGTTCGTATCCTTTTTTCTCCAAACGTTCGATGACGATCAAAGCGCGAGCCGGTAGTATCGATTTGGAGTAGCGATAATAATAATCCTCTGACGGTTTCGATTCCTCGTTGCAGTGGCTTACAGTTGGAAAAACGAATCTGGACAGGTCAGCGCCATGGTCCAATAGTAAGTCGACGGTATTCGATAAAAAATTTGCCACAGCCAATTGAAGCGGTGTCCGGCCCAACTTGTCCACGGCATCGACCTTCAACGGCCGGCTGCGGTCGTTGCCGAGCTCGAATAACTTTTCCGCCATATCCGTATTTTCATTATGGCCATTGAATTTAACGTTGCAAATAATGTGCAGAGGAGTCGATCCATCCGCATTGGCCAAGTTCGGATCCGCGCCGTTTCTCAGCAGTACTTCAACCACGTAAACGTTTTTCTGTTCAATAGCCAAGTGTAGCGGCGAATTACCCGTCACGTACTCGAGGCAATTTGGATCCTGCCCGAGCTCGAGGAATTTCTCGACGACGTCGTGGCAGTCGGTTGCGCAGGCCACATGAAAATGCGTGCAACCGAGCTCGTCGGTGTAATTCACGTCGAATCTGTTGTATATTTTAAAAAGTTGACGGATCTCGTTATAATTGACACGATTCTTGGAGCTAGCCGCATAATGCACTGGTGTGGTGCGCAGCAACAGTGGCTTGCCGTTTTCATCTACGTTGGGCTCGTCTACGTAGCCAGTTTTTATCAGAAACTCCATAACTGGAAGAACATGTTCATGTTCTTGCATTTTCTTCACAAGAAGCCCATCAATTTCTTCCTTTTGCCAAAAGTCTCGGAGATCCGGAAGTTGGCCCTTCCAATGGTTGATCAAGTAGTTAAATAGATGGAGAAACTCAATTCGGTCATCTGCGATATCCCAATTGACCTTTTCACGCATACTTTGCAATTGAACTATGCTGTCTCGGTCATCAAGAAAATACACTTTTTCAAGATCATAGTGGAAACTTGAATCAGACTCATCATCGGAATACATTTTTATCGTTCGTGCGCACTCAAACACAACTCAAAATCACTCGTTATTCGCTGTATTCTTTCTTTTTTGCTAAAATCACTCGCGGTCGTTGCGATCTTTGATCGCGCTGTGGCGTCGTACGTAACCTATACCGACTAGACACAGCAGAGGACTGCGATCTAATGTGAAGAGTGTAAAAATGTGCGCGGATGTATACAAAGAGCGCGAGCAAATCATACGTATATAAGGATGTCCTTTATTGATACGAGTAACTTGGACGAACGCACACGTACAACTAGTGCCAGAAAAGTGAGCGCTACCTATAGGTCATTTTCACAATTATCAATATCGGTCACAAATCGATCAGCTGATTTGCCCGGAGGCAAAATAAACCGTCCACCCGTAAACTGCACGTGTTAAATTAGCTCGTTTAAAGCACTTGTAATTAGTTTACAATGGGGTGAAAAAATAAACAAAAAATATCTAGATAAAATTCTAGATGTTTTTATTGCAATCCGAAAAAGGAGATTTAAAAACCATTTTATTAGAGTTTATTGACAGTACCATATTTTAAAAAATCGAATTTTCAATATTTTTTCATTTCACTAACTAAAGACTTCATCTCAAAACCGATTCGATATTTCGAAGCACGAGAATTTTCGCTTTATCAAGATATTTTTTGTTTATTTTTTCACCCCATTGTAAACTAATTACAAGTACTTTAAAGAAGCTAATTTAACACATGCAGTTTACGGGTTATTTTGCTTCCAGGCAAGTCAGCTGATCGATTTGTGACCGACGACTGAAAAAACGATCTATTGAGACAGAAATGCGCGACACGATATTTAGGATCGACCAATCAACGTGAGCCAAAAAGATTCTGTCGCTGTACAGATAAGATTGTAAAAGCATATCGCGCTCGATCGTTTCTCCAAGGAGAGGTTTCCCTTTCAAAAAAAAAGAAAGAAAAAAGATACTCACCCTGCCGTAAGCCTTGGATCTCTGGCTCTCCTCGGTGATGTCCGCCACGTAGGCGAACACGACGGAGAAGGTGCAGGCGAACACGCCGCTGATGGATATCATGGCGAAGAACCACCAGGTGTTGATGCTCATCAGCGGTATGGGCGCGCAGGTGAAGGCCACGGTGATTAGCAGGAAGAACTTGCGGCCCCAGACGTCCGAGAGGGCGCCTATCAGCGGCGCCGACAGGAACGACAGTATGCCCTTGATGCCCATGATCAGGCCGTTCATGAGGAACGTGTGATCCGGGAAGGTCTCGTTCAGCACCGAGATCACCGGCATGGTGAGCAGGCCCCAGGCGAAGAACTCGAGGAATATCACGACCAGCGCGTGATACATGGAGGCCTCGCCGACGCCCGACGTCTGCGAAACGAAATACGAACGATGACACATGAGAATCGAGTGAAGAAAAAGCATTGTGTTGTCTGTTGCGTTATATTATGGGATACATTGTTGCACATTTGCATTGTAATAAATTAACGTATTGGCTTCATCGTCGCGTTCGTTGGTATATACGCTGTACTCGCATCATTATGCGAGCACTCGAGGCGCATCATCCTCTCCTACGTACACGATATGGCCGAGCTGCAACGAGTCGAGTATATATATAAGCGAACGAGACTAATAGGTCAGAGCATTCGTTTATCATCGTCATCCTCATCATCGTCGATATGTACACATATATACGCGTGCACAATCGAGTTGTGGCGGACTTTCGTTTGCGCACGCATTTACGAATCTTATTACTCGAGCCCTGCGTATATTAACGTACGTCGCAAATTTATTTCGAGAATAAATCCGAGCTCAATCGATCATGTCTCGCCGAGGCGATCGATTGGTATTTATAGGGACGAAAAAAAAAATAAGGAAAAAAAAATATCGCAAACGTTGCAAAAAAAAAAAGAAAAAATAAATAAGAAAAAAAATATGCGATCGTAGCTGTTGCGGAGGATATCAAAAGTCGCATAATTCTTTTGATTCCGTACAGCACACGCGAAGGCGAAAACTGCAAGTATACATCGGCCGCTACTTTATACATAGGTAATTTATTATCCGCAAAGTTTTGATTAAAAAAAAAAGAGAAAAGATTCGTGCGATGTATAAATCTCTTTTGAAAAAAAATTGTTGGCACTCTTTTCTCTCCGAGATCTAAACGTATGTCTATACATCGAAAGTGAATAATGTATATTTTGCCAAAATACACACTCGCACTCGGATCAGTGGACGATAAAAAAAAAGAAGGAGATATAGAAAAAGCTCGTCACAGAGTGATTCGTGTTGAAATTACGTATCCGTGTACTAGAGCCGATATTACGTATTATATGCGTTATATTTTTACGATTCGCCGAACGCGAGATTATGTATCGTAACGAGCGCAATATGCATATAATGATAATAAAACACGATGTGCGCGCACTTGATTGATCTCGAACCGACCGATGTACAAAAATTGAATTGAAAATAGATAGATAGAGGAGGAAATGAGAAAAAAAATATAGGAATCATCTAAAAGCTCAGGCTTGGCAGTTCGAGAGGAGAACGTATACGCACACGTGTGCAAGTACGCTTCACCGGTGAGCAGTTTATATTTAATTATAGATTTTCACTACCGCGTGTCCTCTTCTCGGCAGATTTTTTCCTTCCTTTTCTCTTTCTCGCTGCGGCTGCTGCTGCTGCTACTCTGTACGGAGATCTTTTATAAGCTCCGGACTGTGCGTGTATGTGTGCGCACACGTGTACGTTATGTACCTTCGCGTTATATACGCGATGATGCTTTTGGCGTCATCTTTTTATAGACGTATTTTATTTTCAGCGAGACTCCACTGCGAGTTTAATGCATATAAAATATATAGAGGCGATATACACGCTATGCGCATGTTTATATAAACGGCCGCGCAATCTTCAATGAACAAAAAATAAGAGGAAAAGTAATGAAAAAAAAAGAAGAAGAAAAAATCGCGCACGAAAGCGGAATCTCTCGCTGAACTGTTCTTCTCTCTCGTCTATATCGTCCGGAGCAGCAGCAGAAGCAGCAGCATGATCGACTCGCGCGATGACCTCACGATCGATTGGGATGTGCATATTATCGTTAATTTTCCTCTCTCTCTCTCTCGACAAGAAGCATCGCTGCAAGCCAGTGTTAGGTGTATATAACTGATGCAATAGCCCAAAGCGGGCTCGTTATAAGCTACTAACACACACCGATGCCCGCTGAGCTCGGCTCTGCACAGCCCGACGACTAGCTCTGCACGAGAGAATTTATTTAAAACGCTTCGCTCAGCGAAAATTGGCTGAACTTGAGCCGAAAAGTGCAGTGTAAATAATCGGTCGAAATATGCTGAAATTGGGAGCGCACACACACATATATATATACAGCACTGATACACGTTATACAACGCCGAGATTTCATTGAGAATTTAAATCCGTCAAAGTCTCTGTTTATGTATATAATATAATCAATGCGATTAGGTATCAGTCTGTGTGCGTCTCTCTCTCTCTCTCTTTCTGCGTGTGCTGCAATGCAATCGCACACACACATACATTTACGTGTAAGTACGTGCCACAACAGTACAATGCTATACATATTGAACGACGGATCGCGGCTGTCTCGGCCGAGTTTGTTGTTTGGGGAAGTCGCGTCGCGTCGCGATCGTTGCATTGTGCGCGCCTCTATGGCACGCAGACACGCGATATCGCCGTGATAGAGTATGTATCGTCGCCGAGCGTGGTTTATACGTGTATATACATACATGCACTTTGCCACACGAGAGTAGAAATATATCCATGTGTGTGTGCGCGAGCGAATACCTAAAAAGCTCAACAACCCCTCGCCCTCGCGTCATTGGTCTCGCGCGCGCCGCGGCCAGCACAGGCTGGCAGGCAGGCAGCTAGCTAGCTCGCTACCTATATCCTCCTACACACTGCTATAAAGCGAGAGTGCACGAGTTTATAGATTGACCTACTTAAGCTCGGTAATGTATGCTACGAGACGCGCGTGAAAAAGGACGCGTGGCGCACAAAAAAATTTCAGAGGCCCCCCTACCTATCTTCCTGCCCACCCCTCCGCCCTTCCACCCACCTACTACACGAGCCCCCCCACGTCGCGTGCAGGGGTTTTAAAATGCGTGTCTCGTAGTAAAGAGATAGCAAGTACGTGTGTGTAACACGCGCACACATATGTTCATATAATGGCGCTGACCTTGAGATGTTGATAGCATCGCTGTAGCGTCGATTGTTTGCAATTTTTATGATGCTTGCCGCCACCGCCACCGCATCCAGCACTTCGAGGCGCGTTAATGGCACCCGGCGAGCTCGGTGGCATGGTGTTGGTGCTGCTAAGGACAGCAGCGGTAGCAGCGGCAGCAGCAGCCTCGTCGCCGATCAGCAGCGACTGACAGTGCGGGGGTATGCCCACAGCTGCTGCCGCCGCCGCCGCCGTCTGGTGAGGCAGCAGGGGCGGCGGGGGTGACATCGCTGACGGCGGCGGAGGCGCTACTTGCACACAATGATGCTGTCGCTGCTGCTGCTCTGGTTCTTGTTGTTCTTGCTGCTGTTGCTGTCGTTGTTGATGAAGATCGACGCAGGAGGCTCCAAGGCCCTCGGCGTCGAGGCTCGTCGCTCCCGGGGTCATGGCCCATATATACATGTATGCATACGTATGTATTTTGTATGTATAAGGCTTGCTTGACGAGCGCGACCCTTTGTGTACACTTACATATATTTATAATTAATAAGTATATGTACAAACAAACACGAGTTAGTCGTGGAGGGTTGTAGTAGGTAAACCCGTCGTGTTCGTTGATGACTGTATTATTATTTTTTCTTCTTCTTTACGTTCTCGTTGCTTTTATTATCATAGTCATCTGCTCGATACGGTGAGATGATCGAAACTCATCTGTTGGTGAATTTCAACGTGGACTGTGGTTGCTGTGAAATCAGCTGCTGCTGCTCCGTTTTGTCGTTGATCTTGTTCAATGATCGTGGCAGTAGTGGCAGCATCGAGCAGCGGAGCAGTTTTTCTTCCATAACTGCCTTGAAGCTATTATATACGCGTGTGTAAATACACAATAATCACACAATGTGTAGAGTCTCTTTATTCTTCTCTCTCTCTTTTTTCCGTCTTTGTATAATATATATATCGACTCTCGTATTACGATCAGCAGCGACGAACGATCTCTGGGGCACTGCTGTTGCTCGCGATCGCTGTTCCGTGTCGGGGCGCGCACCTCTCACGTGTTCTTCTTCTTCGCAAACAGAGCCATGGATGAGCTAACGCAGCGACGATTGCTGATGCTGCTGCTGCTCGATCGTCGTCCACCACAGCCGGATGAGCGAGCATCGATCCTCGTCATCTCTATTTTTCTCACCGCTTCTACTGATGCTGTCGACGTTTCGTGTTATAATTACAACAATCCCAGGCTTAACGGGTGTATAATTTATTCAAGGTCAACACCAGCTTGCCTCACGCGCGCAGCACACATATTTATATACACAAAGTCTCACACACACACACACACGTCTCGATGATGCAGAAAAGTCGAAGAGCTGACACAGCGCGCGTCACATCGTTTATATTAGCACCTCGTGTGAATCGCGGCACGCAAAACGAGCACTGCTGTGCTCTAAACGCACATTTTTTTCTCTTTTCGCTGCTGCTGCTCGCACAAGTTCATCGGGTTTCGAGGTTCACGAAATCGCAAGCCGACACGCTGCACAACAATCTTGTATTCGAATAAAAAAAAAGATCACGAACGTCGATCTCTGCGAGCGTCTGCCGTGCCTCGGCTCGATTCGCATGAGATCATGCACCGCGAGCGCTGAAAACGCACAGCGTTATGAGCTCCGTGATATACTGTGCGTGTGCGAGCCGAGACCGCGAGAGAGAAAGAGAGACTCGTTTATTCTCTCTCGCCCAGCAACAGGGAACGGAGAGAGAGACAGGCAGACGGAGAGAAGTGAATGTGCCCAGATTGAGGTTTTTCTTTCTCTCTCTTTCTCTGCTCTCAACGCAGAACGCGAATATAAGCAGCGCACGAGCCGCAGCGGAGCAGCACAGCGCCGTTCTTGTATTCTCTCTTTCTCTCTCCTCTTCTCAATTCTCTGCACTGTGGTACACTGTACAGTGCGCGAATCTATCCTCGCTACAGCACAATATAACTGCACGCTGCTGCGTGAGAAACAGCTGTTCTCTTCTCTCACTGCTGCTGCTCATGCTCGTGCTCGTGCTGCTGCTGCTGCTGCTGGCGTTGCACAGCAGCGACCAAGCACATGTCCGACGATCTCGCAACTCGGCTGCGTTCATTGGCTAACCCAAATCTCGATTGTGTTATGCGGAGAGGAGGCTGTTGCACGCGCGTGCTCGCGCGCTCCGGGGAAAATTTTACAAGCGTGCTGCACTTTGCAATGAAAAGTCCAATTCACGCGCGCGCGTAACCATCACCCACGCACTGATTGTATTTTGTTTATTTTTTGGATGTACACACGCGTAGAGGCGCGTGCTGCTGATGCAGGTGCTTGTATAGACAGACACGCGCGTCGACCGATGGCACAGTAGCAGCGAAGAACTCGGAGCACGAGTGCGGAAAAATACGTGTTCTCATATACACCCAGACGCGGAGGGATTCGACGATAATATATAATACGCGAAGCTGCTGGGAGAGATGTTGCACTACGTAACATGTGCGTTCACTGTGTTTCCGTCTCTTTCTCTCTGCTTTTTTTGTTTCAACTTTATATGTATTTTTTATCGCGCGTGTATCGTGCACACACACCCGCCGTATTTATATTTATATACTCTTTTTTATATATAGGCACTGTGAGCGAGATGACGATGATGACTCGCGCGCGTGCGAGAGAGACGGCGGATAGGAGAGAGAGCAAAAAAAACCAAAGGCAGAAGAAGGGAAAAAGATAGACCAGTCTGACGCGATGGCACGAGCCAAACTCCGCGCTCTAGACTCGGCTCTCGCGCGCGCCTCTCTGCCATTCGCCTACTACTGCCGCGACTGTACGATACAGATATATGTATACATGTATTTCCCCGATTGCAACCTACTGCTGCTGCTGCTGCTGCTGCTGCTGTCTGTGTTATACACACCAATACTGTTGCACTTGTGTGTATATACGTACACATTCGCAGCTTACGTATACACGGACGGGCGAGCGCGCGCGTTCATTCTAACGATTGGCTGGTGGTAGGGGGAGAGCGTATAACAGAGCTTGAGGAGCTTGTATTGGTGGCCAGAGCGAACGTGCGCAAGCACACTGTTATATATATATAGGCCTGTACTACTCGTGTGTATGTGTGTATGTGTGTCTCTGTGTGCGAAACAATATATACGTAAACATAATGTAGCCAGTAGTAGTAGTAGCAGCGAGCAAGCTTGCGAAGTTTTCGTGCGAGACTTCGTCAATGTCACGGTTTGAAGGAAGAAAAGAGAGAGAGAGAGCTTGCGCGCGCAGCTATGCATCAGGCAGCAGCAGTAGTTGTCAAAATGAAAATGTACAACTTTCTCTCTCTTGGCTGGCTGACTGGCGAGCTTGCACGCGCAAGCTCGATCCGTATATGTGTGTATGTTTATGTTTTTTTCGTGTGTGTGTGTCTCTCTCTCTCTCTCTCTCTCTCTCTCTCTCTCTCTCTCTCTCTCTCTCTCTCTCTCTCTCTCTCTCTCTTACTCTGCTGTCGACTGTGTATGTAGAGATCCTACGTATATGACTTATAGGTCGCTGCGCGCGGGTTGCAAGCTCTACCTATCTCTCTTTCTCCGTTCGAGAGGCCGCGGGGCGAGCTTTTGCCTCCTCGCTCATTCATCTTTTTTGGCAACGCACACGTATTTAACTGTGTGTATTATTATGTACGTACAAAACGCGCATACACGATCTTTTGCTCGCGCGCGTGTGTGCGTATTTATTTACGTATGATGTAAGCAGACCAATAAAGACGCGACTCTCGATGGGCAAAGGCTCGGGGCAGCACGGCACAAGTTGATTGGTCTCGTGTGTTATGTGCGGTTGCGCCTTCTTACAACGTTTTCAAGTAGAGAGAGAGATGTTTATCCGGGCGCGTCAGAGAGATACATACGTCAATTATATCATATGTATATACAATGCATTATGTACTCGATCAAAAGGTTTGCGTATATCACGACGCTCTCTTGGATGCCGTATATTCGAGGAGTGGTAATTGACGCGGCGCTGTGTTAGAGAGCACAAAAAAGATTAGTTCGACCCTTGATTCGATTTGCTTAATGTATTCGCGATCGTTGCGTAAGTAGTGAATGGATGGATATATATATATACAGCGTCGCGTCTTTTTTGTCCACGTCAAGAGGTACTTCTCGAGAGTACAAGTGCACTACGAGGTACCAGAGTCGCGGATATTCATTGCGACTCTAAGGGCTATAAATTATTCGTTGGCTAATAAAAAAAAAACTTTACAAACATACACGCACTCCTTGTGCGCTGTTTCTTTTTACTTTCTCTTTCCACGCGCAACTATGTGAAAAAATAAAAATGGTAAAGTACTGTATAGAGTGCATTATTATACATCGTGCGTGGCGCGCGCGAACGAAAGCTCGAAAAGAGTCGGGTCGAGGGGCGAGCGAGCGAGCTTGCAGCACGTGTGCAGCGCTCGAGCTTGCGGGAGAAGGGATGTAACGCAGCACAGCTGCTGCTGCAGCTCTGCACACGCATCTCTGATACCTATCTATAACGGGCACGTAAAATCCAGGAGGGGAAGTGACCCGTGTGCGCATTGGTATTGGTACGAACGTAAACGATAATCATAATATCGTAACTGCCTCGGCAGCAGTTGATACGACTGCATTGGCGCGTCGCGGTCGAGCGCAGGCGCGAACTCGATCGTGTGCAGCTTCGAGTGCTGTTGTGCACATTACAATGTATTTATTATATATGCGTGTGTACCCGCAGAGCTTTTTTGTTATTATTTTTGTTGTGGCATATTTACATTTTTAATTGACTGCACGATGCACCATTATTTTTCTTCTTTTTTTTTTTAACGTCGAAAATTAATGTTCGACCGCGTAAGAACGAAAAATTCAGGGACTGTTTACATGTTTTAAAGTAGCTGCAACAAGCAGAGCTTCGGTATCATTAGGCAATTATACCCAACTACTCGCGGGTCATTTTCTTTTCCGCTAAAATTCGAAGGTCATTTCTCGTGTTCGTTGCTGATTGCACACGAAAACACGCATCGACTTTAATAACACGTATGCTATATAACATTTTCTCGTTTCTCATAGGAAAATTTGTCGCCGAAGAAAAAGAATCATATTTTTTTCTAGCAGACGCGAAAACTCGAAGAAAGCTCCGTAGTACAAAGAGACAGAAAAAGAGCAATGGACTTGTGCGTGCGTACGCACTCGTACGTATCGTACTTAGAAATAAAAGATGCCGATGGCGAATCGATTTACCCACACTCGGTACGTACAACGTGGCGGGCATGTCTGTGGCTTCTCGCGGCAAATTGGCTCAAGTCCATTTTCGAGCAATAAAAGCACCCAAGAACGCCGTCCCCTCCTTTCCTCGTTCCCTCTCCCTCCTTTTAGCCACCCGGTAACAAAGTAATTTATTAATTTTTCCACCAGGGCAACAAAACGCTTCCAACTTTCTAAACTCGCTTTCCTTTGGGAGCTAGACGAGCACATAATAAAGCAGAAGCACAAAAAAAAATATGAACTTGAGAGCTTTTGTGTTCGTGCAACGCGGTGTCGAGTCAAGGTCGTAAATCACACGTGTCCCAAAAATGTGGGTTATATGCTCGACACCTACGCGCGCAGAAATCTTTCTCTCTATTGTATTTTACATGAGGGTAAATAATAGATGGTATGAAAAGTAAAAGAAAACGCAAGAAAAAATCGAATACGCGCGTATCGGTGCGTTATTCGAGTGGAAATGCGAAATTGTGCGGAGATCGTTTGTTTTTTTTCCTTACCGCAAACGCATTTGAATTATGCAAAAGCGCGCGGCACGTGCGAGCGATTTAGTATTTTTTGATATGTGTTTTTTTGAGATTCGAAAAAATAAAAATTGGAATTCGAGTTCGCGCGAACAGGAAAAGAAAAAAAAAACTGATATTGCGAGCCCAAATTGCCGGAACGAGAATGGAGATTACAAATTGATGACTAAACTGTGTGTGTGTGCGAGAGTACGAAAAAATCCCAGATAGGTTTTTTCTTTTTTTTTCTTTTCTAATGAAATCCCAGCGCATGATGCAACGTAAAAGCTTCCATAATTTTAATGTTAAAAAATGGATGAAAATAAAATGGAAAAAAAGCAAATCATTGTCAATGTCAATCTATGGCTGTTGCCGCGATTATGACATACGATCGATCGCGTAGACGACGACGACGAAGACTCGCAGCAACAAAACAGCAGTTATTTGTGTAAATGCACTTTTGTGCGCGCGCGATCGATTCGAAGCAAAAAAAAAAACGGCAACAATAATAATTTTCAAATAAATCCGTAACAAGCTCAAATTAAAGTGCCACTATAGATCGCGATACAGAAAATGTTTACACGACCTTTAGTGCATGTCTTTTGACACGCAACGAAATTCATTAAAATCCGCTTAAACGTTTCATTTCTCCGAAAATTTTTAGAAGAGAGCTTGACACTCGCAATTGCTAGCGCGCGTGTACCCAAGAGTTATCGTGACTCGTTACAACGTTGCGTGTTAAAAAATCATATTTTTTTCGTTCTCTCTCTCTTTTTTCTCGACAAAATTAGTCAGCTCGTACATGCGGTATTATATATATATATATATCCTACAATGGCACAATATCGACAGCGCATTTTTTCACGTTTGTGCAGCAGCGTCAATTTCTTTTTTTTTCTTTTTTCAAAAGTTCGATCGAGACTCGGATTTGATACGCGCGCGCGGTTCTGTGCATATTAAAGGTATCCTTGAACTATAGGCTGTTTTCACAGTCGTCAGTGACGGTCACAAATCGAGCAGCTGATTTGACTGGAGGCCAAACAAAGCGACCACCCATATACTTTACATGTTAAAGTTGGTTGGTAAAAATACTTGTAATTAATTGACCGGGCAGTAAAAAAATAAACAAAAAATATCTGGAGAAAGCGGAAATCCGCGTGTATCGAAATATCGAAGCGGTTTTTAGTAAAAGTCTTTAGTTTGTAAATAAAAAAATGTTGAAATTTCGGTTTTTTTGTCTGTGATATCGTCAATAAACTCTAATAAAATAGTTATGAAAAGTGGTTTTTTGGGTTGAAATACTAACTCTCGAGCGAGGAAGTTTTTATTCTTTCAAATGACTAACGAAAAACCAAGAAACAAGCGTAATTCCGAAAAATTATGAAAATCATCTCACAATCGTCATCCAACACAAGTCTGTTATTGGTGTAAAGATAATATTCTTAATTATGCTTGTTTCTTGATTTTTCGTTGGTCATTTGAAAGAATAAAAACTTCCCCGCTTGAGAGTTAGTATTTCAACCTGAATAACCACTTTTAATAACTATTTTATTAGAGTTTATTGACAATATCACAGACAATAAAGCCGAAATTTCAACATTTTTTTATTTACAAACTAAAGACTTTTACTAAAAACCGCTTCGATATTTCGATACACGAGGATTTCCGCTTTCTCCAGATATTTTTTGTTTATTTTTTTACTGCACGGTCAACTAATTACAAGTATTTTTACCAACCAACTTTAACATGTAAAGTATATGGGCGGTCGCTTTGTTTGGCCTCCAGTCAAATCAGCTGCTCGATTTGTGACCATCACTGACGACTGTGAAAACAGCCTATAGGCGCTAAGGCGCGCACGGACGCGCGACGACGACGTGTCATCGAAGCGCGAGTCAATTGCCGCCAATTGACTGTAGCCTCTGCGCGATATGTCACATAACACACGCGTTTTATTATTATTTTTCTCTCTCTTTCTCTCTCATATTCGTACATATATATTTTATATATGTGCACCGATAGTACAAGTGTAATTTCGTTGTATATCGCTATGGATAGTGGAGTAGTTGGATTACGCATAATGCGATAAAATAATTTCAGGTATTATATACCTTCGTGTATGTACATTTGACATCCGCGTCGGATTCAAATCTTTCAAATTGCTCACGGTCACGCGCATATGTTTTTTCAATGAAAAAAATCGTCGATCCATCGAAACCAATCGAAAGCGATCGATTTCATTACTACGAAGTCGTATATTTATATACGCGACGATCGTTAACGAATTGTCGCCTGTACAGTGGCTGCATAGACTAGGTCAATAGATACATACATGCAGCATATCATACATAATAAGAGAGAAGAAGAAAAGGAAACGAATTGAACACAGCTCGGTGTGTAAAGCCTTGTTTAAAATAAATTTAGGTCTCTATCTCGTTTTCCACAACGTTGCCTTTTAGTAATCATTCCGAGAATTGTTTCGAATTTCTCGCCGATAATGATAATAATAAAAAAAAATTAAATTAAATTAAAAAAAACTCACGCCTCGTCGCCAATCAAGTGTCATCGAGTTGTGCTCGTCGGTAAAGGAGAGAGAAAAAAAACGACTAGAAACCGAGCACTATTGTAGAGGGAATTTGATCATGTAAGCAAACATTAAAGCTGAGTTAGCGGTAAGTAGCTTCCGTGATTAACAAGAAGTTGTTCTGCACTAGAGTATAATTTTAGCGTGCTCGAGCCCGCAGGTCTTTTTTTTTTTTGTATTTTACTGAAAAAAATTTCTAAATCCACGTGGAACGTGTTGTGTCGATTATACGCTTACCAGACGAACTGATAAAGTTGTATTTCATAATTTCATAATTCTAACGACTTTATGACGTGAACGATAGTAGAAGAAAGAGAAAAAAAGATGCGTGTCATTTGGCTATTATCTCGTGTATATTAGGTATATACATTGTGTGCTCCAAAAAACTCTATGATGCGGGGGCAGGGGGGGGGGGGACTTTTTGAAGGAAAATCGTCAGTCGAGCACGATAAATTAAATATCATAAATGCTCGCGCGGTTCAGAGCAGATTGAACCTAATTGCCTATCCTCGAGTAATCGTCACCCAATAAAAAAATCACGAAAAAAATGGCAACAAAAAAAACCCCCCGAAACGTGATGTCTTCGCGCTTCGCGGGGCACTCGTTCGAGGTAATAATACGTAGAAATGCGATCATGAAATTCTGTCATATTATACACGAGTGTCTGCTCTGCTGCCCTGAGTATGTGTGTTAAAGCAGGAAAGCGAGCAAAAAAAAAAAAAGAAATATAAAGAGTGTACGTTATTGCCGAGTATGCTCATGCGTGTCGTAACGCGTGTACATAGCTTCGGCGGGTGAGATCGCGACTATAAGTGTACAATTGTGCACACCTCGTTTTTTCTTTCTTTTTCTTTTTTTTTTTTTTACAACAATAGCGTCGCGCGCTTGTTCGACCGATACGAGCGTGCGGCGATTCTCCTGTGTGCATGCATGGCTTATACCTATACCTCGCACACACAAGTCCGGGAAAGAGAGAGAGAGAGAGAGAGGTAGGTGGGAGACGAACCAAGAGCGCGACAAATTTTTTTTTCTCTTATCGCGAGCGCGGCTTTTTCGTGCAACGCTATACCTCGACTCCTATATACATGTATGTTGATACATGTATGCGTGTGCACGATGTATAAATATTACGTCTTTTTATCGTTTGAGAAACAGATGGAATGTTTCGGAGCGGCTCGTGGCGTTGATAAAATTATCAAGAGAAAGGGCATTTTCAGGCAAACAATTTTGAGATTCATTGTGCACAACGATGATGAGTTCAAAGGGATGTCATTGTTAATTAACGTTTAAGATTTTATCGTCAATAACGTGGGAGAGACACGTCAGCACTTATTAATGTAATTTAACACTTGCTTACTGACAGACACTGGCTGAGACATCATTATTTTATGCTATAATAAAATGAAGCTTGCAGCTGCAAAGAGCTCAGCGATTAGAGGTACTCTGTCGTAAGCTCAGTTGATTGTAGAATACAAATTATGCACATTTTTTTCTATATAATTTGTGCTAATCTCAGTAGTAGATAATTACTCATTTGTGTACGACTAAAACCTGATGTCTACAGGCATAAAAACAAGTTGCTAACCAAATGACTAAATTGTAATTGCAATAGACAGTTTCAAACAAAATAATAATGAAGAATTGATCTATCAGTAAGTTCCAGTTATCGCTAACCACCATTCAAACCAAAACAACTGTTCGCAATGAAGAATTTCATTGTGATTGTTCGACCACATTAGCCAGAACATTAAAACCAAATTGTTTTCTGTTAACAATGAGTAATCGAATAGCCTAAAAGAAACAGTTCTAATGAGTTAGAAGCTGTGATCGTACCCAACTCTATCTTTCAAAAATACAATGTAACACAGTGTAATGTCAACTTACCGTAATGACACCATCCTTGATGATGGATTTGCGATTTCTCATGAGCATGCCAATGAGTTTTTTCGACACTTTGGCAGGCATACTGACGCACTGAGCGCAGGCACTCTTACGCTTTTTCAATTTCATTCAAAACGCCAGAGAAGCGAAATTGCTACACACGACTGGGGCTCTGTATAGGCAGCCGCAGCTTTTCTCTCTTTCCCTCCGTGGTTGTCTTTTGTTTTGGCGTTGATAATGACCAAACTCCTACACGACGTGTCGTGTAGCAGGCCACCTCTCTATTGTAATCAACCAGAAGAATTCGATTTACGACTACGTTGTCGCTGTCGACGTCGTTGTTGTTTCTGCTGCTGCTGGTGTTGTTTTTGTTGACGTCGTGTTCGCGCAACATGTATGTGTAACGATGTACATTTAATCAGTCTTTACGGAGTCTCTTTTTATTTTTGCTCGACTAGCTACACACAGAGACTCGATGCCTACTTTTAATTATCAGCCGCGAATGCATGAATGCTTCTCTCTATGCGCTCTCGCCATGCACTCAACTCTCTCCTGCACAACAATGCCCGATGTATATAAGGTATATATTAAACACTCGTATGGCACGCATATAATACACTCGCACGACACTCACTACTCAGGAGAGTGACTGCGGTGACGAGGAGGGCAAAAAATTTACCTCATTTTCGTCACGACGATAACGAGCAGCGTACATGTACATGCAAGTGTGTACACGTTATATATATATATATATATTCAGCACCGGATCTTTTCGCAAAACTCTCGATGCTTCGCGCACTCGGAACTTGTCTATCTCTGCGGATGATTATGTTACTTCGTGTGCAGCAGGAGCACCGACTCGGAGCACGCACGACGGCTTTTATTGTCCTTTAAAAGGACGCGGAGATGCTGTGCGAGCTCTGCTGCTGCTGGCTGACTTCTCTCCTGCCTCTGTGACTGTGTGCTGCTGATGATCTAGCAGCAGTAAATAGTCTGCCAGCATATACAGGCATACACAAAGGTATATGTAATATGAGGCCAAAATGCGAACATAACCTAAGAATCGCGATTCTCTGTGACTCTGTGTATACAGTCGCACGCACACATGTACACACAACAAACACGCACCGTTTGACATGAAAACGGTCAAGTGTTAAGCCAGCGCTTACCTCCAAAGGCAGCCGCGGCGGCAGGCAGGCAGCTGTATAAAAGCGCGAATCGAGTTTCGCGCATTTCGATATTTCATCAACAGATCAACTATCGGTATACGCGGGAAGAAAATGAATTTCAAGGAGTATATGCAGCATATGCAGCTTTTTTTTAAGTTATAGGATAATATATTTTTTGTTTTATATATAATATAATATGTACGCGTAATAGTTATATACATTATGTTACATGTAAATTTAAATTTAAGATAATCATTCACGCATTTGCTTGTTTATAAACTCCGCTTATGCTCGGCCTTCCAACAACAATAACAAAGAGTAAGTCTAATATATTTTTATATCGATGAAATGTTACACACTCACACCATTCTTATACACGAGTCTTTATTTTAATAAATAATTCCCTTTTTGATAAAATAAACGATTTGACAGTAAATATCTATAATATATATTATAATTCATTGCGCCTCAATTAATAAGCCCTGTAATGGTTTTTTTTTCTTAAAATTCACCATGACCATTTAGAAGTATTTTTTATCAACAATTTTCGTTAATTTTTTTTGATTTTCATTTCTTTTTCCTTTTTTTTTTTATACTGAATCACTTGTGAATCAGCCAAAGTTCATTGCTCGAATCGATCGTAGATTTTACACAATTAATTGATTAATAAACTGCCAGGCACGACAAAAGAGGCTTACAAGATATACGTATTTATAACTTAAGATACACAGGTAGAAAAAACGTGCTCGCACTTGGCCATTCGACAATGATTCATGATAAGCGGCAAAATGATAAAATAACCAGAACTCAGTAAATTTCGTAATCCAGCTCATTTTCCTACTGACCAAGTACCGACGTATTTACCATGAATTGTTTGTGAACTTATTCGAAGTAAAATCTTGCGAAATATGGCCTGTTCATATTTTTTTTTTATATATGTGCTTATGAGTATTACAATATTTGTTTAAAAAAATTGCATTATTAAAAACGAGAATTTTATTTAAAATCATAGCATTAGTTCCCGCCCTTTTGGTAAAAATCTTTGAACCGTATAACAATATTAAACCAATCGATAAAACGGACAATTTATACGAAATTTTATTTACATGTGATGATACTAATCAAACATAAATAGATGTAGCACAAGCATTCTTTGATCAAGCTATCCGAAATGTTTTCTCGATACGTTCCAGCTACGAGTTACAAATACTTTTTTTTAGATTTTGTCGTTTATGTACAATTATTGGCATTAAAAAAAATAAAATATATCTATATTCAAAAATTTAGAAAATTCGATAACAAAAATGTGCGTCGATGATACATTTCATAGATCTTCGATACATTCAAGTCGAAATAATATTTATAAATATTTATATATATTTTTAAAAAATTTCAACTTAAATAATTAAAAAGCTTCGCATTACTGAAAAAAGTTTCTCTTTCTCATCAAGAAGCGTCATGGTTTTTTTTATAATTGAAGTTGGACGTTACATTCAACAATTAATGACTTATTATTTCCTTCAAAAACAAACCAGCAGTCTTAAATGACTGATTGATTTTAATGTAAATACACAATGATTTGTTTTTCTATAGATTGCATACTGTATATTTAAGTGAATATCTTAAAGTGAAAAAACTTGTGATGGAAAGACATGACTATAAAAGTTGTAACATCGTCAATGCTCATGCTTGTGCATGTATGCATCATCATAATTCGATTGATATTTACAATTTTCAATGAAGTTTAAGTTTTTTATAATCTTACTTAAAGAAGCTCCCGTGTTGAGAATAAAATATTATATGTTGTTATAAATCTTTCAAAATAAGCATCGTATTTACCCTCGCATAATTCCTAAATTATCTATACATAAAAATTCAATTATTTTTAATATTCTCGCGTGACTAAGTACACACAAAAATGTGTTTATAAAAAATTAGACCTGAAATTGATTGAATAATTGATTCCCCATTAAATGTTCATCCGTTTTGTAGTATAAAAATTCCAATAAAAAATATTAATTGTGTAAAAAATCGTTGAATGATCGTTCCTCTATTACGGTTGTAAGTTTTTAAAATAGTGATGATTTTTGTGTGTATCTAGTGGGAAAATTAACAGTTGAGACAAAAATTTGCAACATGCGAATAATCAATTATAACGCCATAAGTCTACCGTCTCTATTACAATACCTACGAGAATGTAAAATTGTTCATGGTTCCAACGATATAATAAGAATCGGGTAGCATTCTATCGGCACAAAGATTCATAGAAATATGTTTCAATTCCGCTTGTAATCAAAATTTGCAAACTTGCTAAAGTGGGCCTAATCACTGACTAGCGCTGTCAGGACTTAATTCATCGGTTTTATCGTCTCCCTCACCATCACCTTCCTCGCGTTGCATTCCCTCAATGGGTGCAGCGTGATCTCGATCCTGTTCTCTTTCTTGCGGATCTTGCGTATTAGACTCGCTTTGTTCCGGAGATTCAGATTCACCATCTTGCAAAGGATCGTCGCTGTTTCTCTTCGACTGAGGAGGTCCATTTGTTGGAGCACCTTGCGGAAATCCTGTTTCTGAAGATACAAGATGAGATGGAAGATGGGGTGAGGCCGATTGAGATTTGCGACTTTTTTCACCTTTACGCCATAAAGTAATTTCCTGAAATAGCGCATCAAAATAAATAATTTTTCGAAATTCGAAAAACATTTTAAAAATCAAAAATGTCAAGTTATTCCTATCAAACCTGTTGCTTAAAATATCTGCGGTCTTCTTCGTCCATGAGAACAAGATTCAAATAGTATCGAACACTGAACTTCTTATTTATGTCACGCATGGTAGGCGCTAAATCATAACCAGCCAGAAATACTCGAATGGGTATAGATTCTCCTTTCACTGGAGCTCCATCCATTATTTCATATTTGGCTATTGTTTCATTATCCGTGAATGTATGGGGACCTGGATAAATTTGTTTTAATTAAACTTTCAAGAAAAATAAAAATGTTTTCTGTTAAAAGAGAAAACATTCACATACCTGAACCAGTTGTTTCTCGTTTGATAATAGCAATTTCCATATGTTTGATTTTTATTCTGACCAGCAAAAAGTAAATTTTTCCTACTATTACATCTTTTAAATGATATCTGTAACAAGGTAATAAGTATTTTTAAATGAAACTTCAGTTTAGAAATTTAAAAAACAAAATGACTGTCAACGCTCACTTGCTCTTATTGTATTCAAACTCAATGTGTAAACAATCTTCAATACCAACTTCCATCTTGATAGGGTTATTCATATCAGGGTATGAGCTCAAGGTATGTACAACAAGTTCAATTTCTTTAACAATATCACTGAGTCTCCTAACAATGGTAACTCGTAAAAAATAACGTAGTCTTACATTAGAGCCAGTGTAACTTTCGAATGGTTTCTCTACATTGGCAAATTCAAATTCATAGCTTGTATTGTGCGTTAGTTCACCAGGTCTAGCTAATTCTTTAACCAGATTGGTGAACTCGTGGTGATTGCCTCGATCATAATAAAGTTCTATCTGTCCAACGAACTCCACCTTGACTCCCTGATGCTCCAATTTACCTGCTTTTCGCAGGCTGATATTGATCTTTTTGGGACAGAGATACGACAAGTCAAAATAGTTTTCAAGGCAAACGTCGAAAATGATGAAGAATTTGACACATATTTGCTTACCTTGCCTGACACAGTCTCCCCATCTAAATACAGCAAATGCCTCTCTTTCTTGCCGTCTTCGGATTTGATGTCGGCACTTTTTCTGCTATCGGCACCGTCGAGGGTTATCTCGATGTCGGCTGACTGGCCGAAACCAAAAAAACTCTGCACAAAAAAAATTAATTGCAATTACCAATTGCATGTTGCTCACGGATAATATGGTCACAGGTCGTACTCACCATTTTTACACCGGATAAAATCGACGACGATTATTTCAAGACTTGCAGATGCAAATTATTACGAATGTCAACAATTAGATGAGAGAAGAAGGACGGATTCTCGATTGGGTTTTCGTCGCGAATGCAAGATCGAGAGACTGAGAGCGAATAAATAAAAAGCAGCGGATAAAAAGTGAGCACTACGAAGCCGCGGCGGATCGCACGAAAGGAAGATAAAAAAAAATATGTAACGCTAAAATCTCTCAATCTCTTTGGCGATTGTCTCTGTTAACTTTGGAGCAACTGTTAATATACGTCATCCTTCGACGACGACGAAGACGACGACGTGCCGTACACCACCGCGCACACACGCGTTCAACATGTATGTGTATATGTAAATTATATTATATTATATCATCTGCAGCAGCAGCAGTGGCAGCGGCAGTCATTCGGATGCATCTCCTCAAGTCGTCGCTTCTCTATATACGTATTTTCTTATATGACTGACTCTTCTGAAAATGATGCAGCTTTTTCTGCGATCTCTCTCTCTCTCTCTCTCGCTTGCTCGAAACTCACAGCAGCAGTTCGGGCTACGTATGTGTCCTTGTGAACGCTGAATTGCACACCCACCGAGAGAGACGGCGATATATAGAGAGAAAGAGTGACGAGTTATATTATATAGCAGGCACAGTAACAGCAGCCGCCGAGAGTAGACCGACTAATCGTTCTCGTCGGTCGCAGTTAGTTAGCAGCAGAGCAGAGCACATCAGTGAAACGAGTATACACTAGAGATATTATGCCGTTGTGTAGTATACGTGTTATAGATACACACGCACGCATAGATACGCGCTGCTGACTGTATATATACCCATATGCACCAAGTTTAGCGCAGCACAGCACAATGCATATGCCTCAATGGCAATAGATGTTACATTTTACGGTTTCGCACACCGGACAGAGAGAGAAGAGAGACAGAGAGTTAAAGGATTGAGGTTAGGTGATCGCGAGCAGCACAGTGCAGAAGCCAACAGCAGCAGCAGCAGCAGTCCTCGCAGAAAATTGATGACCCGCGCCTCCTCTCTCGCCTCTTCTTTTTTCTCTCGCAACTCCTTTATTACGATGTAAACTTTTTTCGCAACAATCTATAATTCGAGCTTCAGCCTCGCCGCGCGCGCTCACACACAGGGACACGATAATGTACTATCACAACAACAACGTCGAAGACGAGCTGCACAAGTCGCCGAGTCGACGTTTTTTTTTCCGCGCACTACACGGGTGGACGACGACGACGTGTATCGAGATAGGCAGCCTTACGCTATCATACACGGCTGAGCACCGACAATTTAAGGAGTGCGAGCCTGTGTGCGAAAAGGCGACTCTAAGGTGCGTGCGTGTATGTATATAGCAATACACGATGTATATAATGTATAATGATAATGTAAATGCACGCAGCAGCGATGCCCTCCTCCGCGCGCAGCCCAAGATACTCCGGAATTTCGCCGCAACGATATGTGTGTACTACACGATATACGTGCATATAGATATATCGTATGTAACGACACGAACCATACCGACTACTTTCATTAAAGTATATTCGCACACATATATATGCATCTAAGTATCTACGTGTATATACCGAGATACGTGTTTGTATGCGCGCGCGTGTGCGGGGTGGATCTATCGCGTCGGACTGTGCGATTCACGCGGTTGACACGTAGTGCTGCAGCACTTTGGACGATATTATTTAAGCGCGCGCGATGCATTGTGGCAGGCAGGCAAGCAGGCAATCATCGGGCATCGTTATTTGCATATATGTGCCTCGCGCACAAGTGTCGACGGTCATTGCCGATAATGCAATTCTCTTTTCTTTTTTTTACCCTTTTTTTTTGTCAATAACAGCGTCGGCGCGTGTAGCTACGATCGGCGATCCACCGATTGGTCACTAATTTCGTTGGGATTGTTTGACGGCTAATGGAGTTGCATCATTTTGAGCTTTACATTCGAAAATTTTGAAAAAAGACAGCATCTTTTTTTTAAAGCTTTATTCAATGAACCTACGAGCGACTCGAGTAAGGATTGCTACGCCTTACATTATTATTTCTCCGTAAACATTTACTTAGTCACTGCCCATAACACTCGAGATTCGCTTATCGGCTCTTGCATAGGACATTGCGAACAAGTTCGCCTGCAAATTGGTAGAAAAAAAAGTAGGATAGCCGCGCGGGGAAGCCCCTATCAACGTTCGTAAAATACGAGCGAGATTGAGCACGTAACGCCGACGGCGAACTTTTAAATATTTCGTTCGAATTATACATGTGTGTGTACGGCCGAGGCTTATACCTCGCGCGCGCGATAAAACAATCTGAACGCGGTGCCGCGAAAAGCGCGTGAATGCGCGACTCGAGCTTGAAAGTTTACAAATGAGCTTTTTAGCTCGGAAATTTTCGAGATACACGAGAGTGCGTTCACTCGTGAATGCACGACGATATATATATATTTTTTAATTTATTAATTCAGTATTGCTCGATTTAGAAAATGTTCATGTGGCATCTATTTCCAAGAATAACGACACGATCTAAATGTTTTATGTTTTATTACAGCGATAGCTGCTCCATCGAGCGACCAATCAAAATGACAATAAAGCGCTGCGTTGCATTGAATTTTCTCATTGGAAAATCAGTATAAACGATTCTCAGTATGTTAAAGTTAAGATCATCGAGATCACGCATTTTTTTCTTTCAAACAATCGCGGGTTGAAGTCCACTGACACATATCATACTTCTACTTGCGAACGATCTGAAGAGTCTACATTTTTTTATTAATTCTCAATTTGTTTGAAGGCCTTTGGTCACGCGCGGCTAACTCAGGTTTTCAAATTTTAAAAACTTTAGTCAGACAGTTCGGAAATAGATAATTTTTTAAATCTATACGAGTAATTCCCAACGGTGCGATACACTTCAACGATGACTGGAGCAGAAGAATTTTTTTGATGTACTCTGTACCAGAGTGGTGCAAGATCTTGATAAGCATGTCTCCATTATGCCTCAAATTGGAAAAAAATATTTTCAAACCGTGGTTGCAGAAAACTTCTTTAATTTGCCACATTTTAAGAGTCACGGCTCAATGATGATAGATAGACATTAATGCAGTAATGTAAGACAAAGACAATTGAATAATCTAAAATAAAAGAGTAAAGTTACGTGAATGAATTATTTACACTTTCGAAGAGTATCTTGGTTAGCATTCGTATTTACCTGCCGACTAGTTTCATAATTCAAACATTGGCAAGGACCAATTCTAACACAGCAAGGTCTAATGGATCTAATCATTATTAGTTGTATCATTTTCCTCGTTTTTATTGAGTATCTATACCAGTCAGTAGAATAACTATTTTGGGCAGAAATGATCACAAATTTTGTATTCATCCCGAGTAAAATAATTTCACGAAACTCATAATCCTCACCAGTATATACAAATGTCACTGCTGGCATCATAAATTTTTTGCGAAGGATAGCTTGTGAAAAATAAGCACTCGATACACATGATGTATACGAGACCCATTTTTAGAGCAATGTTTGTATCCTTTTTATATTCCATCACCATCTAAGAGAAAAAAAATAATAAGTTATCAAATTTCCTGTTTCATAGTAAAATATAAGCATTTGAAAACGTACCGCACATCCGGAAATACTGAAGCAGATGATTACAAACAATGTTCCAAAGACTAATACAGGACCAGTAATTTTTTTAAGTGAATCAAAGTAGCTAATCATAAAAAAATTATTATACAATTAATGAAAAAAATTCATTATTCAACAACTTAACTAGATACAAAATTGATGTAGCTGAACTAGCTGAGAGACATGTTTGAAAATTTCATCATCTTTTTCCAAATACTCTTGGGTTTGAGAGAAATGGCAAATCTGTTTCAACTTTAATCTAATTTAAACAATGACTTTATTAATTTTAACCGACAATAAATAAATTATAAACATTTATGTTTAAATACCCCATGAATCTAAATTTTCCTATCAAATAGAAAATTTCAGATACGTAAGCAATTAATGAACTTGAAATAAATACTGGTATTATATAACATAGTATTGATATCATAAAAAAATTATAATAAAACTGTGTGTCCGCGTCTATGAAAAATTCTAAGTGAATGGTAAACCGTTTTTGGTAGGTATGATTTCCTGGTAAAATTAAATTTGCTGCAAGTGGCCATAATAGTGGAATTACAATGATATATATCGCGCTGAAGACGCATATGAAGCCTGCAAAATAATTGAAAAATAATTCATTTAATATACAAAATAATTCATTTAATATACATTTTAACGAAGTACCTGCAGATATGTAAGAAACAAAATTAGATTTATCAATGTAATTTTGCAGAAATATTTTTTCCTCGGAACTACATTGAAACAAATCTCTCATCATAACAATCAGTAACTTTTGTACCTTTGAAGATGACGTACATAAAATCAAAGAAGCCTTTGATTAATTGAAATCCTAAGTTTTCATCAAAATGCAATAGAAAATTTGTATATAGTTGTTATACCGTAATGGGGCCTTGCTTGTCTATGATTAAAATATACATGCTGAAAATAACGAAACATGCACAGCAAGTTTGAACGCATAGTTCCATTGCAATGTTCACGTCTAATTCGTCGTTGTTTTTTACTCGGGTTACATATAAAAACTGCAAAACATATACATGCTAATTTAAATGTTGATAATGGAAAAAGAGTGAAAAATGTATTGAATTTTATTAATCATAAATATTACCGTGGATATGAAAAATGCAACGTAAAACGCGACTAATATTGATGGCCCATACTTTTTTATGCCCGTCCAGAAAGGCCACATAAACGATGCTTTCAAAAAAGTCACCAGCAAAGGGTATATTTTCCTAGCTTGTTTTTCGAAATCTAATATATCTGATTCTGATAAATGTTCTAATTCATTGTCTTCGATACTTTGTTGTAGAAAAATCGGCTGATATAGCGACATGTTTTTTACGAATTATATACAAAATAATATTAAAACGTATATCGTTGAATGGATGTACATGCGAAGAAAAAACTAAAACATCATTGTACGATTGCAAATTTTATGCTTATTGATGAGCTATATAATCATAAGCTAAAACATTTACCATAGAATGAAGTAAATTTTATTAAATTGGAGTATGAAAATTTTTATTTATTAAGTAGTTAAATTTATTACAAAGAAATATATTATTTAGCATCGCATAATATAGTTTTAATCAATAAACACGTATGTAATATACATTATTTTAATTTAAGACTAAAAAATACTGTAAGAACCCGTCGATTATAGAAATTAAAACAGGTTTTGTTTTTCTCAATTTTTATAAATAAAAAAATAATTAAAATTAAATAATTGTTTACATACTTACCTTTGAAAAATTATAATTTTGAATTAATAAAAACGTATCATATTAATACAACAAATCAAAAGGTTAATTAATAATATAATTTTAGTATGTAATATGTAGTTTCGTTTCTATTCAATATTCTTGAAGAGTAGTCCTACTAAACATATTTTTATTACAATAATTTTTTTTATTTATACCCCGACGGAAATTTTTCTCATGAGAAAGTTTTATAAAGTCTAAAAAAGTCTAAAAAAGTCTTACAAATGTTCGGATTTGGTACACCTGATTAATGATTTTAAAGAGTTAATAAGAGTTTTTAAAAATTCATAAAACCTTGTGGAGACTCAATTTTTTAGCAAAAATGTTAAGTTTTTTTTTTTTCGTTTTTTCTATATTGTTCATATAGTTGCTTGTATAGTTTTTTCACCACGACTTTTGGCGAGCGTGGATACCGATCAAAAAAAGTTTTTAAAAATATTGAAAACTTTCATCAACACTTAATAACTCTTAATAACTCTTCATAACTCTTTATAAAAATTATTGTAACTTGTAAAAATTTTTTAAAATTCAATAAGCGATTGCCATACCCGTCTGAATATTTCGGAAACCAAATATCAGGTTTCACATGAATTTAAAAAATTTATTTATATCATTTAAAACTCTTATAAAGTTTTACTAACTCTTAAAAATCATGGTTCGAAATCTGAACATTTATAAGAATTTTTAAGACTTATTTAGATTCTTAAAGAGTTTTTAAGAATTTGAGTGGCGTTGAAATTTCCGTAGGAGTAATTAATATTTTTACCATGCAATGAATTATTATATGACTTAGTCAAGAAAATCTTGAATTTTAAACAGGTTATACTTTTCAATATAAATTTTTTTAGAGAAAGTATCGGGTAATGTTTTTAAAGATTTTTAAATGTCTGTAATTTTATTGTTATACCACGTGCCAAAAAATTTTATAATAAAAGTATAACCTAACTTTGTCATTGAGTATAATAATATTTATAATATACATCGTACTTTTTGCAATATCGTTTCTCTCTGTGCATAAATAATTTAAAACGAATATTTATGGAAGTAAGTATGTTATAGTCAAGTCTCGACCTAGCTAGAATATCTTAACTAACAATTGAATAAACATATTGATAAAATGTGGTTCACATTTTTAGGCGAAAGTACCAATAGAATTTACTACTAATAAAGTTACGAGTAAAACTAATTTTTTTTCAATACTAATGTTTACACAATTTACGTCACCTCCTTTAAAATTATTTTATTATATATTAATAAAATTACTTTAATATTAAGTCAATCTGTTAGTTTTATATGCATTAGCATTTTTTTTTGTGACTATCAAGGGCAGTTCCCGTGATATTACGATCTTTCATTTTGACAGACATCATCATAATTCATTACTGCTTTAAAAACAATTAGTTCAAAGAGGACTCAATAAATGCAAGTCAATTATAAATATATCTATTTTTTCTGTTATCAGCAGGAACTTATTTTTGTTTCGTGCTAAAAATAATTCTCAGCAAAATTTATAATTGGTCATTATATTGGATATAAAATTTCCATGTCGGTGTCAATTCTATCATAAGTCACAAAAGCTCAACAATTGGAAGAAGTACAAAAACAAGCAAAATGTCGAAGTTCATTTTTCTGTAAGTATAAATTATCTTGTAGAAACGGGTTATGAAAAAATTTTCTAATGACTTTACGATGGTGTTTTTTGATATTGCTTTGGATTATTGATGAATTTTCAATGAATAAATATTCATCAATAATAAATAAGCTGTCGTAATAAAATTGATCCGAGTTGGCCCAGATAAAATGATACCGTGATTATTGTGTCCAGTATTCACTCAATTCTCGAAGCTAAATATTTCAACAAAATATTTTTGATTATTTTTTCATCGCATTGGCAGTCTTGAAGTTGGGTGAGCTTTGCTCCGCAGCTTATTTAGCATACGGAGGTAATCCAGAATACATGGTCGAAGCTCCCTATCCCCGTCGGCTTGAAAAGGTCGTACCCGTACATGACTGACGAACAAGCAGCTGTTCACCTCTGGATGAGAAAATAAAATGTTATCATTGTCATGCTTCTTTATAGAACCTGTCTCGATCGATAAATATCATCGCTTCTAATGCTGATCGAAATATCTTTATTTATGGACCTAATGACTTTATCTTCTTATTCTTCAGCGCTTAATTTTAAAAAGAACTAGCTCTCTTACTCGGTATCGTCGGGCCCCGTAGAATCATTTTTTAATTTATCACTTTTCCATTAACAACGATATACAAATAAATCGTTGCTGGAAAAGTATTTAATATTCATTAGACATGAGATTTCAATGATATAACCATAATGACTTAGATCGCCGCTTAGTATATTGCATGGGCAAAACACTGTTTGCCGAGGAAATACAGGGAGAGGTCACAGAGGATCGACGCACAAAGTAAACAACAGAACGAGCTCAGCTCTCAGTGCTCTTCGTCAGTTTTCTCCTGTAGTTTAGTTCGATCACCACAGAGAGTTTAGTTTTTAACGAAGTTACAAGTGATAATGATGGAATCTAGTAGTTTATTCAACTGTGCTATCAGGTAATTTTCATATGTTAAAAATCAAAACATGAAAATATTATAACAAATTACCGGATCTTGTTTGATTTATTTTAGAGTGAAAGAGGAACCTACTACTGATGTGTCTCTCAGTGAAATAAACTTGGGATATTGTTGACGAAAAACTCGATCTTAAAAACTTTTAACTCTTACCGTTTTCACATGAGAACTCCGTAAGTGTTGATGATTTCTCATAACTTTTATTTTAGTTGGGTTTTCCATGATAATTCTCACGTAATATTCATTTTTCGACAGAGCCATACCCTTCGAAAATGTAACGAAAAAGATAGTGTACAAAAGTAGGTGACGAAGTGGAAATAGTTGTGGAATGTGAAGACGTCAAAAGCCCAACATTAATTCACTAAAAGTTGCAAAAATTGAAGATGATTCTCGAAATTACTTGCGGAATGAGAAAAATAACGATGATTATAGAACCCAAAACATTATTAAAGTAGAACTCACGGTTGAAATGAAACAAGAAATTGTTGTTTACAATACAGAAGAATCGAATTTGAATCTCGACAGCGAACTTGTCGAAATATATAATAAAAAGAGAATTACAAAAATGCTTAACAACAAACGGAAACCTTGCAACTGTGATATTTGCGGTATAACATTTTCACGAAAAAATGCGTTCAAACCCACATCGATGCAAATCATGATGGTATTCCACCAACTTGTGATTTATGTACAAAGAAATTCTCCACCAAAGCTAGTCTAAAATGGCACATTAATACAATTCATAATGGTATTCAACCTTCATGCAGTACCAGTGGGTGGAAATTGTCAGCTGAGACTTCTCTCGAAGCTCACGTTGATTCGGTACACAAAGGTGACAAACTTACGTGTGATAAATGCGGCAAGACATTTTCTCAAAACAGTTATCTTAAAATCCACATTGATTCTGTGCACAAGAAAATTACTCACGCATGTGATACACGTGGAAAGACATTCACCCTAAAGAATAATCTCAAAATTCACATCGATGTGGAACAAAATAGGAAAATCTATGCTTGTGATGTATGCCAAAAAAAATTTCGATATAAGCATGTTCTCAAAACCCACATAGACTCAGTGCATAATGGTACTAAATATCCATGCTACTTCTGTGGGAAGAAATACACTCAAAAGTGTCCGCTCAAAATCCATGTTGATTCTGTACACAAAGGTGACAAACCTACATGTGATAAATGCGGTAAGACATTCTCCCGGAAGAGTAATTTTAAAATTCACGTTGATTCGGTGCACAATGGTACCAAACATACGTGCGATATATGCGGCAATAAATTCACTCTAAAGAGTAATCTCAAAATTCATGTTGATTCCGTGCACAACAGTACCAAACATATATACGATTTATGTGGAAAAAAATTCAAATATAAGGGCAGTCTTAAGATCCACATCGATGCAGGGCACAATAAAACCACCCACTCGTGTGATATATATGAACGGAAAGACATTCAAACAGAAGAGTTAACTCAAAATCCACATTGATTCCGTGCACAATGGTATTTTAAAATTCTATGCAGATGTGGTGCATGAAAAGATGAAAGCATAGAAATGACTAAAAGTTCAAACATTTTCATTTATAATAATATCATTAATTCCTCCGATATTATTCCGTTATGTAAACACAATATTTAAATTTAAAAAATACAATTAATTTTTAGAAAAAATGAAAGTATATTCTTGATTATAAGCTAATGAAATGTTCAACTCCTTAAGTTAATGGATTATTTTTTTAATTTCGGCTCGAGACAAAAATAAGTCGATCAATTAGAAACCAATATGAGTGGCTTCACTTTTGATTGAATAAAAATGAATGGAAAATCTGTGATTCGAATTTTTCCTCATAATTAATTTGTAGCTGCGCATAAGAAGTTTATTTCTTATTTAATAAGATAAATACGATGCCATTTTGGCAGATATGTTTTTGCCACAAATCTTTTATGCTATTAAATATTTTGATCAGTTTTCAGTGTACAATCGATTCAGTGTACACTGTACATGTTGTATTGAGAAATCGAGTTACCGATTTTCTGAGGCCAACTATTCAAAACTGACGTTTACAGTCGCTAGTGGGACTATACATTTATGTTATTGATAAATTACCGTACAGAATATCTGGAAATGAACTAGACTGATTATCGGAGTCAACTAGTAACGTTGTCAATTTTGAAAACAACTAATTTTGCGGATCACAATGACTAATTATGCAAGTTGGCCAAGCCTAACTAAATTATTCAGGGCGTATTATAATGAAATATCATACTTGTCTGAAATTGATACATATCAAGAAATTTAAATAAGTTTAAAATACTATGTCTGATAATAATTACAAAATAAGATTATTAAATCAAGGTACAATATAAATAATGTGAAATACTTTTATTCGTTCAACATTAAATGTTCTTGTAAATTTGCATCTGCAATATCGAAAACATCTGAGATTAGTTCAGAAACTAAGTTACTACCTTGATGTCGTCTTCGTTTGATTTTGGAAGATTTTTTTTGGCACATTTCACATGTTTGAATGAAAATCATTATATTTCAAAATATTTCTATAATGCAAGGAAATAAATAAGAGATTCAAAAAATGTTTTCAAAGAATTTTTTATAATTGAATGAATTTGAAATTCAAATTAATAATAACTGCTATCAAGGTCACTTTACAATTGATATGTTAATTAGAAGTATAAACTAATAAATTGAGTATAAAAAATGGTGTAAAAAATTAATAAACTAAGCATCGATTACTTAATACTAATCGAAAGTACTAAAATTAACTTGAATGTTACTGTTTTTATGCTTTGCATAAGGTAATACATTTTTGGTAATAATTATTATAACTTCATTTATATAGGAAATAGCTTTTGTACAGCAACCACGAGTATTTTTGTGCTTACATAATAAAACGTGTAAATATTTTATTTTAAAATTACATTCATAAATCATAACTAACAATATTTTATAACTAATAAGTACCACGATAACGTTGCTAATAATAGATAACAAGCTTGCGAAAGATTAGTTTTTTTTTTACAATAAGCAACATGAGATTAATCAAACATAACTTGATACATATTTAAAAGTCCTAATACAGATAATCTTGCACAAAGAAAAAAGTCGGATGTAACCTTGCCTCTAAAGCGGTAATTTCTTTTGATTTACATGTATTTACAAGAGATATCAAAAACGATTAATTTATTTTATCTATAACGAAAATATATTCGAGTATATGCAGAGGCAAGAAAAGCGCGGAAGGAATGACCCAGGCGTGGTACATACATAGACGCGAACATCAACTATTTGTCAATGTAATTTATGTACTTTTGAGGCGCCAATAATTGCCGATATCAATTACAACGTGAACATCTTGCAACTTCGCATAAATAACATGCAAATAACTCAAAAGTGTAACGTATTTTTTTTATAATTTACAATTGCACGATACACGTAAAGAACATCAAGATTTGTTGCATAGTTCGTACAGATTATCGATTAAAATTTGACAAAAATGCCGAGGTTCCGTCAATATTTATAATTCAAATAGAACGCCTTTACTTTTTTACAGCGAGCTCGTAGCGTGGATTGATGTTCAGCGCGTGCAGAAACTGCATTAAATGAGGCTGATAGCCGGCCTGAGCCAATTTTTCAGCTACGTGGGCCAGAAAAGCGCGCTGCTCGCAAAACGCCAGGTACATGCGCTCGAGATTCTCGTAGCTCGATGCCGTGTGCGACGACTGCTGACGGGATCTTATGCGATTGTGAAATTTCAGCACCACTTTGAATATGTTCGTCAGGCAGGTGCGCATCTTTTCGCCACGCTGGTTCAACATGCATCTGAGAAAGTTCAATATTCAAGTAAAATCAATGCGTATGTGCAGGCCGGATCTGAGCTAATTTTACTTTACTTACCTTGACAGTATCTTTTTGAGGTAAGCGACATGCTTGTCGTTTATCTCATCGAGCGTATGGGCCTGTTCGAGCTCGCGCTCGAATTCCGCCCAGCTGGCGTGCAACACACCACAAGTCAGATACGTGTGAAGCGCGTTCATAAATTGCATCATTGAATGACGAAATAGCTGCAACTGTTTTAATATTCATTGAAAATTTGTCGAATGTTCTCTTTCAAACTTTTACGTCTATTTAAATTAAAGGCCTTAGCAAATACCTTATGATGTTGTTTGGCACATGACGCTTTCCTCTCGACTTTTAATATGTGAAAGTCCTCCTGCAGTACCCAGAGCACGCGACCGACCATCAACAAAAATTTAAACACTTTGCTATACTGCTGCATAACCATGTCGTTGAAAATGATGTTCAATGGCCATGATATTTTGTAATTTAGCGAAAGACTGCTCAACGCCTCTGGATTCGAGGTCTATAACAAACTTCAATTAATTAGCATCAAACTTATTTCGGACGAATTTTCAGCATCGAACAACAAACCTGAAGAGTATCGGGTAAATCGGAAGCTGAAAGGCTGAGCAATTCTGAGTTGGCGTAAGTTCCGCTCAGAGAGCTGACCAGTGCTTTCTCAAGGAAATTCGACAAAATCGACGAGTTGAATAATTCCACCGGCGATTCGACTTGGTACAGACGCGTGAACAGCGATTGCGTCAACGATTTGCCGAATTCACCGTTTAAAAGAAAGTAGTAACTTCTCAAGCTGTGCAAATGCGAAAGCATCGAGTGCTCCGTTAGTAGATACTGCAAAGAAAATATCACGTAATTTTAATCGTGTTGATGCTAAGCAAGTAGATATTTTTACGGAGATAAATTTTACTTTGACAATAGCATCGTTGACGAGTCGGCTCTGTACAGAGAGAGGAACGACGATCGATTTCTCAAGAAACACTTGCAAAGACGTGGAGTTTATCATCTCGATGTCTGCGCTCGTTAATTGCTTCTGTTGTTCATGCTGCGGTGGTTGATATTCACCCAAAGCATCCGCCGGTGTGCTTGGCATCGAAGCCAAGCCAATGAACTGTGGAAAGGCTGGACTCATGTCATGGAAAATTCCTTTCGAATCCGACCTGAAGCTACTTCGCGACACCTCATCGGTCAAACCGCTGGCGTCCGATGATTGAGCGCACAATAATTCACTGTAAAATGGTAATTAATAGAAGGAGACGAACAAAAAAAATGTACATTTGAACGTGTGAAATATCAAGTCAAACCTGTGATTCGTGATTTCGGAAAACGGCGTATTGGCGCAACTATGCGCTTCTTGAGCCGAGCCACTGTGCGTCGAGATCGTGAACATATCGGTTGCCGTTGACATCGGCGTGTGCGCGTTGTAATCGTATTCGAAATTGTGAGCCATATTGCGATTACGATTTTTTTGGCAGTCGGTTAAAGACACATTGTTCCCTCGAGGTTTGTTTTCGTCATTTATAGCGGGTAAATCGAATACCGTCGACATGACACGATTACGATTTTGTTGAGCTTCCGTAAGTTCCGGTGTTTCTACTGGCTCGTGCTCGTTCCAGTTGAGTTGGATCCCGGTTTTTCCGCTCGGGTTGTTCAATTTTTTGTTGACAACTAGCTCGTTCCAGTCATTGTGCGCCATATTTTTCATACGGTTAATCTCTGAAATCGTCATTTTACTGATGTCTGTGACGTTCTGGATTATGATTTGTTCGTTGTTATTGGGTGTAAATATGCCGTATTCCGAATTCAACACTTTCAACCTATTCTTCTGAGCATCCGTAAGATTATCCAAATCCAAGGTAGCGTTGGTATTGATTATAGGATCCCCAAATCCATATTCATTTTGGAGAATTTTCATTCTGTTTCTCTGCGCGTCCGTTAGATTGTCCAAATCGATGGGAGGTTTCGCGTCCTCTTTTACGTTCTCCAAGTTGTACTCTGTTCCAAGCACTTTAATTTTATTTCTTTGAGCATCCGTCAAGTTATCGAGATCGGTTTCTTGCTTGACGAATTTCGTATCCTCTTCCTCGAAACCGAATTCGTTTTGAAGGACTTTCAATTTGTTTCGTTGCGCGTCGGTCAGATCATCGTCTTCAATTTTAGGCCGAACCTGTGCGGTTTCTTTCACCGGGCTCAGACCGAATTCGGTGTCCAAAATTTTCAAGCGATTCTTCTGAGCTTCCGTCAACGAGTCCATATTTAATTTGGTCCAAGGTATATCGGCAGCGGGCTCGACAAAGCCAAAATCGCTTTCGAGGTCCTTGAGCTTGTTACGTTTGGCTTCGATGTTTCTATTTGTCACGCTATTGATATCGAGTACAGTTGGTCGAACCGCTTTATTACCCGGTGAAACAATGGAACTTTTATTTTCTTCGTCTGCAGCAACTTCTACTGTAGCAGGGCTGGCTTCTTCGACAGGAGCTGAGTCACTATTTACATTTTTCGTGTCTTCCAAATCGTCAATGATTATTTTTGGTTTTTCTGTTATTTCATCGGTAATTTTTTCATCAGATTTGACAGCTTTCGAGTTATCGGTTTTCGTTTCGGGCGCGTCATGATTATCCTTGGAAGCAGATTCTTCCCTTATCCTCCGCCGATTTTCGATTTCTTCCGCCAACTCTTTGTAATACCTCAAATTGTTTTCTCTGTAAATCAAGAATATTAAATGAGCTTTGTTTTCTTAGTGTACTACTGATTTACGTACTTTCCAACATTTTCTTGTCGTATCGCCGCATTTTCTATTTTGAGATATTCTTCCAGAATACGTTTATCCTCCAGCAGTTCACTTTTTCTATCGCGTTCTTTCCTCAAAGCCGCTTGTTCAGCTTGATCCTTCAATTCTTCAAGTAGATCGAGTTTGTCTTTTGCTATTTTTTTCAATTCATCTTCTCGCTCCTCTGAAATTTCAAATAAAGTACTCAACAAATGACTTCTTTCGTTGAAAAATCACGTTAAACTTACTCTTGAGCCGCAATAAAGTAACTTGCTGTGCAGCCATCACGAGGGCGGCTCTTTTGCGCTCGGCTTCTTTAAGCGACTGTATCGCCGAGCTTAGGGTGAGTTGCTCTCCACGTTCGGCTTCGCCACGCGCGGCGTAATCCTCGTAGAAACGCGCTTGATCTTGCAGCATGGCAACGTTTAAACAAACGTGAACCGGAGGCTGGCTGGATACCGACAAGCGGATGAGCGGATTCTGAAAAATTGTCAACATAATATAGTACATTTTTTTTCTTCTATTTATATGATGAGTTAATTACTTTTGGATCGCAAATCTTGAGCAGTGTTATGGCTTTGCCGCATTGCAGGATTGGATTAACGAGATCGGCAAGAAAGCCAGGGACCAAGTTTGGATTGATGATAAATGCTCTTGTCCAGAAACGATGAGTACGAGTGCGCAGATACTGAGGTCTCGCCACGATCATAAATTCTTCGTAAATATCGGCGCAGGCACCCTTGAAAATCCAATGTTGCAGAAATCTGTTATTTAAGCATTGAATTGTTAGAAACTGTGCAGTATAAACGACTTTTTGAATATTATTATTCTAGCTGTTACCTAAAGTATACTTCACAGCAATCCTTCAATATCGAGTAAAAAACCAAAGCTACGTTTTTTTCAGTAACTCTTGTTACTTCTTTGTAGATATGTGTTAAGATACCGATTCCTTCGCCTAAAGTAGTCTTATGCCTATCGCACCTACACAGCTGGGCTACTTTAGAAATTAGATTTCCAAGTGGTCGAAGTTTGTCAAGGACTTCCAGAAGTCCACTTTTGCTACTTATTAATGTTGTGACTCGGAGAATAGCAGCATGGTAGAATAGTAAAAATTCTTTTATGCTCCCACATAACGCCTGCAATATAGAACGTATTTTATGATAAAGTATATGGATTTTAAAAATAATTATTGAAATCGAAAGTTATGACATACCTTGAATATTAATCCCTCAATTTGTAATTTTCCTGTTTCTGGGTCAGGCGTAACCATATCTGAGAGATTTTTGAAGCAAGTTCCCCAAAAAGTGACTTCATAACACATATTTTCAAGTGTACTAGAACTTATTCCATGTATGGCACTGTTTTTCTTGAGTTCAAACCCATTCTATAAAGATTTCAAAATTTTAAAACACTATCTATCAAAAATTGTACTAGAAAAGTGTGTAATATTTTTACCATTGGGTTATACAGAAATGTACTAGATTCAACACCAAGAAGGAGTACTTTTATATCATCAATAAACTGTTCGTAAGATATCACATTCACTTCAGGTATCTGTAAAGTAAGTTGATAAGAGTTTTTTTTTTTAAAGAATATATAAATCCTATACTCAAAATAAAAACTTACATAATTCATCAAGAGATTGTCCTGAGCTACATTTATTATATGCAAGGTTGCATCGACTAGTTCAGAAGCAAATGGTAATTCTTTGGATGGATTTGAGTCCCCCAAAGTCTCCCAAGTTCTGTAACTGGATATAGGACCTAATTTATCCATATTTTCCCACATTTTGTCCAAATTGTTCACTGGACTAGTTTCTTCAAAATCTTCCTCAATTTCACAGATATCCATATCATGTTTTTGTATAGCAAAACCGTTATCAGCAAACATTTGAAGAGGATCTTTGGCTTGTAAAGGTGTTTCAGGCTCTTCGACAATTCCTTCACGATTAATTTGAAGATATTCATCAGGCGATTCAATACCCTAAAAATATTTTGACAACATTTTTAATCAATATTTAATATACTAAAATTATAAAGTTTATATGAGTACTTACTCTTATTTGGGGTAAAAAGTAATCACTCATAAAATTCATTTCTTTCAGGGATTGAATAGTATCTTTTGAACTGATAGATGTACTAGAATTTGTATTGCCTCTGTACCTATGCAATTAATTTTGCAAAATTATTATGAGTATTGATAATAAATCTACAATTCAACTTACCTTATACTAGGAATGATAGATGTACAAGATGCAAATCGATCAAGAAGGACAAGTTTATTTCCTGGCTCGATACCATCATAACTAATTATATTACCCTTATCTTGTTTAAGCATTGCTTCAAATTTCTTAGGCAAATGAAATGACTCTACAGGATACACTTGAAAAGGTGGCACAGAGCTCTTACCACACACCATTTCTGGCAACTGAGGATGAGGTCTATCGTAGTAGAAGATATTCTACAGAAAAATTATTATTGATTAACTGAGATACTACATATTCACGTAGAAAGTAAATCTCACTGAACTTACAAGAGAAGTATCATCAATTGATTCAAGCGATTTTAAACTATTGAGGAACTGTAAAATTGAATAAGCTACTGGATCTTCTTCTTGTAATTTTCCATCGATGAATTCATCTAAATACTCTTCCAATTCATTAGCCTGCGAGATTCTTCCAGCACCAACTCTGAGTACGTAAGCGTGCTTAAGGAGGTCCATAATTGGCTCGCATGGCTCATCATGCTGACCTGTGCTCGATAAGATACAATTAACAACCACGAAACAAAGTGACAGTGAAAAAAAAAACACACACCCTCATCCTTATCCGACTTATTGAGCAGAATCTCGTAGGCCCTGGCACGCAGTCTCTTCAAGTGCTTTTCTTCCTCCTGTGCATTCTCGTCATCGTCGTGGCTTTTCTGCCTGTTGGTGTGGTAAATGCTTTCGCACAACCTGCCGACGAGGCCGTAAACACTGTCCGCCTCCCTGTCCATCGTCCAGCGATGGTACTGTGTCAACTTTTTGTTATTTGTAAGACGACATGCCTCATGTGCGTTGTTGTGTATTGTATTATGTTTAGACTGGCTGTCAGCTGTGGTGATGTATATATGTTATTGAGCAATAGCGCCCTCTAACTGCATCAAATTGGCGCTCGAATTAAAATAAAAAATTCCCTACTACAATTCGCTTTGAAATTTGAAAGATATTTTCAAAAATTAATACAATTTCTACTCATAACAAAGCAATGCAAAATTATTAACGTTTATAAAAATATATTTTTACCTTGATTATCTTTCAACAATATTGTACGCGTGTCATAATAATTTTCTGAGGAGTGTGAATGTAATTTTCACTCGGCTCGTCAGTTAGCTTTTTCGATTTTTGTTTGTCATGCCAGCTCAACAAAAAGAATTCGAGTCGGAATCTTGATGACTCAAATTTTTTTTCACTAAAGCCTGACTGACATTTATTATTAGTTTATAAACTATGCTTATTTTATTAAAATGTGAATAATGCGTAAAAAGATGAAAAATATAACACAGAAAAAATTTTCATTCGCATTTTAATGAGTTTACTTCAGAATTATCCATAAAATAATCTATAACTACTTCTACTCGCGTCATTATTCCTCGTTAAACAAAATTTTGTGAATGAGGGCAATATTTTCATTTTACAATATGTATTTCATACGATATGTATATTTTGTGCAATATGTGTATTTTATACTATGTTCGTGTATCAAAAGTTAAAAATAAGGCTCCTGTTTTTTCCGAATAATGCAAAATTCCAATTTATTTACATTGCTCTATCGGTTGATCGGTGAAAAATTTTCGAAGTCTAAATTCTCGTTGCACGTGAAATCCTACCCTCTCGGCATCATTTCTCGTATCAATTTTATTTTGTAATCTTAATTTCGATAATAATGTCTATAATTTGAAAATCCGATATCTGGCCTCGTTAATTCGAAGGACTTTTTGAGTTGAAAACTCGCTCGATCGATCGAACAGTGCTTCCAGTCGCTGTTCGAAATTCGAATCAACGGGCTTCCCCTGTAGTAGGCAGTCGTCCAGTACAAGTATCGTCGATAAGCGCATTTCAATGCCTCGTACGCCACGCGTACTCTCGGTGCTCCATAAAAGTTATCGCTTCGCTCGTAATAATTGTACACTGTGAATCCCAATTGGCTGCCTCGCGGACAGATATCTCGCAAAAATTGAATACAATTGCTGCCTTGTATCCATCGATTTATTTCTTTATTGCAAGACGGTCGCTCGGACCATAATTTGACCAGGATGCCTCTTCTCTCCAAATATTGCTTGTAAATAGCTGCATTATCGGTTAAATATTTGAGTACCTCGTTTCTCTGCTCTTCTGCGTTCGAAATAAACAACGAAGAAAAAAAGGCAGCCAGCGGCTGCTCGCACAATTTTAAAGAGAGAGAGAGAGAAAGACCGACAGAGAAGGAGTGTATCAAGCCACTTGTATTGAAATACAATCGGTCATGCAGTCACGTACTTACATGAAAAGCACGTATAGGAAATAAAGGTGACTAAAGGATATGAAGAAAAGTAAAATGCACTTCTTCTGAGTATAATCATACGTACATTTTATTAAAATATAAAAAAACTTAAAAAACAATGAATATTGCACAACGAAATTTTCAATCCAACTTTTTCAAATTAAAATCAACACTGTATTATATTTATCAATCACAAAGTCTTCTTGTATTCCTCGTAGGCATGTTTCAATGCTTCATATGCCATCCGTACTTTCGGTACACCTTCGATTAGGTTATCACTTTTCACATAATCTCTGACTATGAATCCATACTGACTTCCTTCGGGGCAGATATCTTTTACGAATTTAGTGCAGTTGCTCCCCCCTACTAAACCTTCATTCGCTTCCGCAGTACAAGACGGCCGCTCGGACCATATCTTAACTATAATACCTTTTTCTTCCAAGTATCGTTTATATTTATCAGCGTTATGGGTTAAATATTTCAGTACTTCGTATTCCTTCTCATTTCCCGACAGCGATTCGAAAACTGAAGTGGGCCCCGGGAGCGTGGATTGATCGGCCAATAAATCGTCCAATACATCTCTCATCAATTTTCTCTCCGTGTGCCCGTAAGAAGTAGCTTCGAACCCATCACGGGACGCGGTGTAACCCTTGAAGCGCTTGTTACCGTACGATACGGCATTATATTTTTTGTCTTTCGAATTTTCAGATATGACATATTTGGTCACGCCATCATTACGATAGAGCGCAACGGCTCCGGCGTTTCGATCCCATCTATCGTGCTCGCCACGACTGCGAGCGAACGACTCGGCCAAATCAAAGTTCGCTGCTCCTGCCATGCCCTCGGGGCGACTATGGTTCACAAAAATATCACTGGGATCGTAGTAATGAAATTCCACCATATTTGCCGCTTGTATATTGTCAAAACGGTTCGAGTCATACAGTTATTACTCTCAAAAATATTTTCAATTACGTAACAATTGACAAATTACGCGTAATGTTTTGCAGGTATCGATATACGCGATCGACTGCGCAATATGCAGCCACCGGCTCGACTGGTGCGAGCGAGATAAGATACGAAGAAGGAGAAGAGGTAACTCGCGGCGGCCGCGGGTAATATAAGGAGCCGCTCCCGCGAACGACGGACTTACGCAGAGAAGGGGGCGATCGCTTGTTGTATGCAATCGGTCATACAGCTGCGTTTGTTGTTTGCCACGTTGTGATGTATAGACTTTGCGCGGACCACAAACAAGTGCAGAATGAAATATTTATTTCTCGTATTGTGATGTCATCTTTCCATGCACTTGAGACTGTATAGAGCGCTATAGATCGTAACTTGCCGCTCTTGCTTAAATCTTAGCAAGCGGATACTTAGGCGAGGACAGAAAATAATAGGTTGACGGTAAAATCATGAGCAGTCTCCTTGTAGCTCGAAATTTACCAATTGTTACTATAATTTTACTAATTTTATTAAAATACGAAGGATGCGGAAAAGGGTACTAAAAATATTGCACGTATATAATTAAGATTCAACTTCAACTTATACAAATTAAAATCGGCGAGTTTACACCGTGGCTTCCATCAGAAATACTATATGTATTACTATGTTCATGCCATTATTTCTTGAAAGATAAAATCGTTTCTATCCATATGATATCAAATATTATTGCCCTTGCCAAAATTATATGTAGAACCTGTAACAATACTTAACTTAAATTTCGTTAAATTTCTATTTGAAGGTACGCACCTTGATGAGTTTTGAATTATCTCTACAGTTTTATTCTCATTGATTATGTAAAGCATTAATTGATTCTCCGTGTTTTATCTTGCTCGCTAGCCAAGAATTGCTGATAAGCATTTTCCAAGTCTGTGAATGCCGCCCGCACTTCCGCTTCTTTACAAAGAAAAACTTCTATTATACCATAACCTCAGAGCAAAAAAATATATTTTTTGACTCATAATTAGCAAAAACATCCCCGATCGTTGGGTCAGTAACATATGGACCTCTGATTTGAACCCCTTAACGCTCTGAGGATGCAAATTTCAATTGCAACTCTGGTCTATTCTACGAGACAAAGTATCGTAAATTTTTAAGTAAAACCTCTCAAATTTTTTCAGAATTTTCGAAGATAATTTTGGATTACTTTTAAAAATATTCTGAAATCAATAGTTTTTGAGATAAAAAATAGTTAACTTCATAATTTGATTTTTCCTCTCCAACCGTTATTTTGTTAAATAAGAAATTTTTTAAACTGAAATAATCGTATTTCCGTCAAGTATACAAACCTTGAAGTCGCAAATTGTATGCATATTAACCGCGTATGTAATGCGTACTGCGTCTGTAATGCGTTTGTATGCAAAAATTGGAAATCGAAATTGAAAACAAAATGGTACCGTGAAAATAGGCATAATTTTTTTATACTTGCCATTTTGGACGGTCAATTGTAAATTAAAAAATGTTTAAATACCGAGGCTTCTCAAAAATCTGAGATATAATAGTTTTCATAATTTTTCTCGTTAATTCATTTGAGACAATGATAAAAAAATGATGTGTTAAGAACATACCTGACGGGCCAGGTTTTTTGACGATATGTCTTATTTCACTCCCTTTTGGGCAAATATTTCTGAGAAAGTCTTCACAAGTGCCACCTTGTAACCTGTAATCACAAGGCAGCCGCTCGGTCCACATTTTGACTATAATTCCATTTTCCTCCAAATATGATTTATATTCTTTGGCATTCTTAGGATCAGCTAAATTTTTTAGTATTTGGAATTCATTCTGTTCTTCATTTAGCGGTGTGAAACGAGAGCTGGGTCCTTGCAAATTGGATTGATCAGCTAAATTAGCGGATAATAATTCATCTAATACAAGTCTCATCAACTTTCTTTCTGTGTGCCCATAAGTACTGTCTTTTATGATGCGATGCGATATGGCCTCATGTACCTCCGTTATCTTACTTCCACCAACTTTATACAACGCAACGGCCCCAGCATTATCCAAATGGTTTCTATTATCTTGACAACTATGAATAAACGATTTTACCAAATCAGAGTCTCCGAGCTGTACCGCCCTGGGATCAGAGTGACCATCGCGCATAAAAAGTTTATTTTTAGGATTATGGTATATCCATAGTTCCTCTGGTGGCTCCATAATCCTTCGCCGTTTATGTTCAAACAATTAAAATAAATATATATTATTCGAAATATTTTTAATTATAACAATTAATCAATCTCTTTAGGCTTTATACGTGATGACGGCTATCATGTACGCAGCCAACTATGTAGCAATTGCAAGCTATATTGGCGGACAAAATAAAATACGATGATGAGATAAGATACGAATCATATACAACCTTCACCATTTTTTTCAATGATATCACATATTGAAACGTATAATCCATCGATAATATTACACTGTAGCAACGAGTCAATATTAATGAAAAAAATAGCATTATAATATCAATTAATTAATAATATATCGATTTGAAATTTACCTTCTCAATAAGTTATATTTTACATTTTTAAAATTTTTCGTTAAATCTGCTTCAGAAGCAGAGATCCGAAATGTGCGCAGTAATACTCCCCCCGAAAAAATAAAATTATTATCAATTATTATATTTGATTTTTTGCTCAAGGGTGCAACGTGAAACTGCGATATAATTAAGAAACATTAAAAGCGAAGATTCATCACTATGATATTTGTTTTAAACCGCTCTACCAATGTGAAAGATGCTCAATTTCAGTAATTGAACGAAAAACCTGAAAAGATTCGATGATTATTTAAAACTTTTTTTATGTATTAAAATAAAAGAATATATTTTAGTTATGTATTTTCATTCAAAGGTAATCTATTACATATGTCGAGCTGAAATTCAAAAATAGCCATATAAATCATAATAGTTGAAATTTTTTTTCCTGATAGTAAAATATGTTCATACTACACCTGATTAACTAAAAAAGAAACTCTTTCCGAAGCTCTGAAATCCTTAACATAATAATTTTTTCATATAATACTAAATATTGTGATTTGATTCTTTGAACATATGATTCTGACGTGAGTTTTTCATCAATTGATCGATAGGATCTGAAAATCATTAGAAAAGCACCCTCTTCCACTAAGCGGAGTGGAATTTGGAAAATATTTTTTCCTCTTCTTCCAAGAGCTTAAATATGGCATTTAGCGTTGATAAAATATTTGTTGATTGGTGCATGACGCAATCTTATTAAAAATAACAAATTTATTAAATTTATTTTAATATTTAATAATATTTTACATTGTCCAATTAAATAATTTAAGAAAGGAAATCTATTTGCCCATTTGCATTCAACTTTTTACGTTACAATAACTGTTTAAATAGGTCGTGTACCTTAGTTTTTTTTGCCATTAGAAAGCTTATGCATTTTTCTTTTCAATGAAATAATGAGCTTCCTAAATTATTACGCTTTATGATCGAGAGGGATTAAAATGTGACTAAAGTTTAGATGCTCCATAAGAGGCCATGTTTTAAATTAACCAACTTTACTTTGATGTATTTTTTAAACAAGGTCGTTAACACATATTTTTCTTTTTTTGCAATCAATTTATATGGTTTTTAAGAATCATTTCTTGAAGTATCAGTTCAGGTCAAATTAACTTAATTTTGCGGTAGATATAGATTATACATGTTAATTTTGCAATTAAACAATAAAAAACCTGAGTTTTCGTCTTCAAATTTTTTTTCAGTCAATTTTCTATCTTTTTCTGTCAGTTAAATATTCAAGTGCTGCCTGTTGCCCATCCCTCCATTGAATTGATCTGGGTCTTGGCACCCTGAATTTTACCGTTTGGATTGGTAGATATTAAATCATCTAATAAATCCATTATTAATTTTATCTCTGTGTGCCCGTACGTAGCACGACCGATACGTACCGATATGGCGTTACACTCTTTGTTTTTCAAATAGTCGGACATGGTGTATTTATTAATGCCATTTCTGTGATATAGCGCAACGTCTCCGGCATTTTGTTCCGGTCCATATTTATACTTAACAATAAATTCGTAGTCGTCCAGTCGAGGATTATACTCGTATCTCTCGTCAAATCTAGAATGAACGAACGATTCTGCCAAATCAATGTTTGCCGGTCCCGTCATGCACACAGGAGAACTATTGTTCACAAAAATATCACTAGGATAATAGTGTCGAATTTTGACCATGTTTTCTCGTTATGTTAAATCACTTCGAAATAGACACTTACTCTAAAGAGTATTTTCAAATATAAAACAATTAGGGAGGGATCGATCGTTTCCAGCGCGTAAACAAAAACTCAAAGATATTATAACTCGAAGAGCACGCAAAGGGAGATAGAGAGCCAAAGAGTTAAAGAGAGCATTAAAGTGAGCTTTTTGCTTCTTAGGCGTCATTTTGTGAAAGAAGTAAGTGCAAAATGCACGACAGTGATGAGCCATGCAGCGCGAGCGCGTAATCGGCTGCTGAACGCCTCTGCGCCGTGTAATTCAAGCTTTATGGTGACTCGCAGTGCGCCAAGATGTGACAGCGCGCTCGTGCTTTTGATAACTGTATCTGAAACTAAGTATTTCAATTCTAAAGCCACACTTTTTAAAATGCTTACTGAGCATTGTTCTTGATTGTAACAGTTTATTTTCTAAAGGGATAATCATCATACTTGCAGTTTTGTAAATGACCTGTCCTTAGTAAACTTCCACGTGAAATTATGCATGAGTTATTGATTTTCAACGCAGTGAACTTATACTATTTTTCGAGATAAAAACAGAGCAAAAACGTTTAAATATGTTTCACCATAAAAATCAAGTTAAAATAGGAAGTTTGATGCAATTTCTCCTCTTATCATATAACCAGGAAAAAGTTACAGTGAGAGCCTTGAGTAGGTTCTGCGTTAATCAAATCGTTGAACGTATAGCAAAAGTTTCTCCTCCTCAAGTTACATTCATATTTAACAATCGCCACTCCGAAGTGGACGTTCTTACAAGTTTGATTTGGAAAAAAAACATTTCATCTACCTTATCAAATGTTTCACTACTAAGCAATTTTTATCTGGATAACCAATCGTCAATCAATATTATACTGGTGAAGAAGGAAAATGATTACGATGATTACAAAAACTACATCGATATTTACGATAAACTTTACCCTAATAAACGTCGACCTCGGACACTAGTCATTTTGACAGACCAAAATTATGATTTTGACGGTTCGATTAAAAATTTGTTGCAATACGGATGGACTAAAAAGTTTTTGGACGTGTCTCTAGTGGAGGAACGTCATCACTGTGTCATACAGGAATACAATCCTTTCATTGACACTCTCACCAGCCATTATCTCGACGATTTGGGATTAAAAATATTTCCAGACAAATTAACCAATGTTCATCGATATAAAATATCCGTCGGAGTTGTAACCCAAGATCAATTAGTAACGATAGTAAGAGATGAAAATGGTCAAACCATAGATTTGAAAAGTCCACTATATAATGAAACAAAAATTATTATGAATTACATGAACTTTTCTATAGATTCGATTGTAGAAGTCAGTACTCCTGGAGATTATGCTACTGCTTTCAAGCAAATGGTAAAAAAGTTACAAAGTAATGAACTCAGCAATATGGGTGTTCCACGAGGATATACGGAAATTTATCCGAATATAACTCACATTTTTACAGAAAAAGATTGCTCCAGTATTAATGCATTAGTACCGTTTCAAACCATAGTCCAAGTTCACATACCTTTTAACATTATAATATATTTCTTTACTGTTATTCTACTCGTAAGCTTTGTTACTTGGATCTCAAGATTAATAAAGCTTTTTGAGAATAAATTAAGTTTTGTAAAAGTCTTAGGGGCACTTTTTGGAATTCCTGTCATCATGAGACCATGCCAAGCTTCAGAAGTAATGATATTGACAAGTATTTTTTTATTATCCATTATATACCCCAGTAATTTTTATTCAAGTTTTGTAAACGATAAATTACTCGAATCGCCTGCAACTTTCAATTCTTACCGAGAAATTTATGAATCTGATTTACCAGTATTTATATTCATCAGTTATGCTAAGTTAATGTTAGCACTTAACGATCCCTACGTAAATAAAATATTGCAGAAATCGACATTAAATACATTTCTTGAGGAGTGCGTAAAATTGCTTTTGTCAGGAGATGCACGAATTTGCATTACTTCCTACGAATCGTTGAAAACATATTTACAATTACATTTTACTAATGCCAGTCATCATGTAACCTTTTCTGATCAGCAGATCTGTTGTCTTCCACGATCTTACTTGTTTGAAAAAGCTAGCCCTTATGCAAAAAAATTCCACATCATTTTGAGAAAACTACGTGAATTTGGAATCGATCAGTTTATTAAAGCACGACATGCCAATACATCCTTGGTCATAGATGAGAGTGAATCAGATGAAATGAAAAGAAACGGATTTTCGTTGCAATTAATGTTTTTTGTAGCTTGTGGAAATTTTTTGGCTTTTTTCGTTCTAATGATCGAATTTTTTATTGAAACTCAAAAACAGAAGAACTAAAGAGAAATGAATCGCAAATTGTGACTTTTTTAGTTTTCAAACGATTGATCTATTAATTTAATGAGAGTCTAAAAAGAATATATATTTAAAAAAAGTCTTTCTTCTAAAGTGGATTTTCAATGAAATAAAAAGACAAATTTTAATGAAAAATGTTTGCATAGAATTTATTGTCTTTGAGAGGTTCCATAGTTTCGTGAGATGGAAAATTGTTATTTAACATTCCACGAGTAAAACATAATGTTTCTAACCTTTTCGTGCCACAAAAACCAAGTTTCCCGCACAAAATGTTAAAAAATATGGTATGCAACTAGTGCGTGAGGAGGATGAGTCATCTTCTTCACGCGCTTGTTACGTAAACTATTTTAACACTGTGGGAAATAAGTTAACTTATATGACACATGCGACATGGTTTAGAATCTTAGATTACAAGGAAAATAAATCACTAGTACTTCAAAAGAAAACACAATGAAAATCGTAACTATCAATAAAACTCCGGGAAAAAAGCACACCTCATGGGGACCGGATAAAATTTTCAATGTGTTTTGTTCAATTTCTTGATTCGATGAGATGTGTTTTTTTATTCAGCGTTTCGATGAGGTTTGTTTCTTTCATAAACACCAGTTTAATAGTTACTTTGAAAATTAATAATCATCACTGTAACAAAGTTTTTCCATGAAATCAAAGTAACAACTAGCCCGAGTCAAGTTTCACTATGATAGACAAAGCACACACTCATATATTGTTTCATGATCACAATATTTTTGCGAAATAAACTAGACTTCAGTAAAGTATGTGTATGCAGCTTTCCATTACAAGAGATGGCGAGTAATTGTGAGAATATTTAAAATTTTTACTTGATTCTATAAATTTTTCAAGATTGTTTAGTAGCAATATATTGTTATAATATAAACATTTTATCAAGTATTACAAGTTTAACTTCAAATTTTAACTTAGGAACTTGGAAAAAATGTGTAAAAAGCTAAACTTGAATGATGTTTATCAGTTTTAACGTCTTAATGTTACGCGTAATGTTGCCACCAAGTTGGAAATGTATCGTCCAATCGGTGTAAAAGTACAGTAGCCTGAATAAATTTCAATAGACGTGATTATATTTTTCAACTGCAGTTTTTTGCAATCTATTTTTTCTCAATATAAGCGTGAAATTGTCAACGTTGAGAATATTGACATCATTTTAACGATAAATTTATTCCATCTGAAAATTACATTTTTTTTCTACTTTTCTTCGTTATTTTAAAATACTCAACTATTAGAACTAATAATGCCAGAAAATGTCCACTAGTAATAAAACAAATCAGTTGCGAGGAAAATCCATTTCTACTAATTTCATTTTCATTCTCATCCACAAAAGTTGTATTAATATGCCGTGCTTTGATAAACTGATCGACTCCAAATTCACGTATTTTCCTTACAGTCTTATGAAATTTCCATGCATATGGACTAGATTTTTCGAATAAGTAAGAGCATGGTATACATCCAATTTGCAGATGAGAAATCGTTACCGGAAGGCTCGCGTTGGTATAATGCCATTGGATAAATTTTTTCAACGCTTCATAAGATGATACACAAATGCGCTCTTCACCAGACAGTAGTAAATTTACGCATTCTTCAGAATATTTATTTAATATTGATTTTTGTAATATTTTGTGGACGTAGGGATCTTCGAGTGCTACCATTAACTTAGCATAACTAACGAATTTATAGACCGGCAAGCCAGATTCATAAATTTCTCGGTAAGAATTGAAAGTTGCAGGTGATTCGAGCAATTTATCTTTTACAAAACTTGAATAAAAATTACTGGGGTATATGATGGATAATAAGAAAATACTTGTCAATATCATTACTTCTGAAGCTTGGGTTGGTCTCATGATGACAGGAATCCCAAAAAGTGCCCCTAAGACTTTTACAAAACTTAATTTATTTTCAAAAAGCTTCAATATTCTTGAGATCCAGGTCACAAAGCTTACGAGTAGAATAGAGATAAACAAATATATTATAATGTTGAAAGGTATGCTAATTTGAACCAATGTTCGAAAAGGTGTCAATGCGTTTATGCTAGAACAATCCCTTTCCGTAAAAATAGAAGTGATATTAGGTAAAACTTCCATCAGCCCTCTCGATAAACAGATGGCATTAAGCTCATTATTTTCTAACAAGTTTATCAGTTGTTTGTAAGCAGCAGCATAATCCTCAGGAACATTTGCTTCCTTAATTGAAGGAATAGAAAAGTTCATATACTTCATAATAATCTTGATTTCATCATATAATGGAGTTTTTAAATCGATAGCTCGACCGTCTTCATTCCTGATTATCGTTAAGGACGTATCTTGTGCGATGGCTCCGATGGAAAATTTGTACCTATAAACATTGGTTAATTTGTCTGGAAATATTTTTAATCCCAAATCGTCGAGATTGTGTCTGCTGAGAGTATCAATAAAAGGATTGTATTCCTGTATGGCACAGTGATGACCTTCCTCCACTAGAGACACGTCCAAAAACTTTTTAGTCCATCCGTATTGCAACAAATTTTTAATCGAACCGTCAAAATCATAATCTTGGTCTGTCAAAATTACTAGTGTCCGAGGTCGACGTTTATTAGGGTAAAGCTTATCGTAAATATCGATGTAGTTTTTGTAATCATCGTAATCATTTTCCTTCTTCACCAGTATAATATTGATTGACGATTGGTTATCCAGATAAAAATTGCTTAGTAGTGAAACATTTGATAAGGTAGATGAAATGTTTTTTTTCCAAATCAAACTTGTAAGAACGTCCACTTCGGAGTGGCGATTGTTAAATATAAATGTAACTTGCGGAGGTAAAACTATTGCTATATGTTTAGCGATTTGATGAATACAGAACCTACTCAAGGCTCTCACTGTAACTTTTTCCTGGTTATAAGATAAGATGAGAAATTGTATCAAACTTCCTATTTTAACGTGCTTGTTAGGGCAAAACATTTTTCAGCTTTTTCGTTTCATTTACATCTAGCTTGAAAATTAGTATAAATTTGCCGCACTGATAATCGATTATAGATTAGTCTTGATTCGAACATAGAATGTTTGCATAATTTCACGTTGGAATTTACTGAAAACGGGTTATTAACAAAACTACAAGTATGATGCTTATCATTTTTGAAAAAAGCTATAACAATTGAGGACAATTCAAATGCTATTTTTTAAAGCTGCTGCTTTAACAGCAAATAAAAATTTATTTCTATTTATTCTCTATTTTTCTTGTGCCATTTTTCAGCTTGATTTAAAATAATTAAGAATGATCAACGAAGTATTATTGGAAGCAATAGGCCTTTTGCAAAATCTGGTAAAGGTGAAAGAAACTTTTGACCACCTTGTTGCTTAAAAATTTACATCCACTTCACTCTTAGACTCTTAGCAGATGAATTTATAGCATGTTCAAGACTGATGTGGGCTGAAAATATCGTAGATTTTTCAATAAATTTTTATTCTTATTATAAGAAGCTTTTTAAAAATATCGTCTCGTTCAGGTAGTGTTTCCTATTATAAGAAATAAAACGAATTTTGTTATATACACGTCAAAATGTAACAATTTTAAAGAAAATAAATATTTCATTAACACTAAATGCCATATTTAAGCTTTTGGAGTTTTGGGAGAGAAGCAAACTTTTTTTTCAAATTTTGCTCCGCTCAAGTGGATGAGGGTACTTTTCTGAAGATTTTCACACCCCATAGATCAATATTTCATTTAAATAAGTGTTTACATTAGGAGCGTGCCTTGAACAAGTTACTTTATTGGTTAATCAAAGGACTTTCTAAGTTCTGAATATTAATTTTAAAATAATCATTTATTTATTTTTTGTTCTATATTCTTACACATTAAATTAGAAGATCAATCATTTATTTGTCCTTTCTGTATTATCTTAAAATACTCAAATATAAGAGCCGATAGTGCTAAAACATTTCCACTTGAAATAAAAAAAATAAGTTGCGAAGAGAATCCGTTCCCACTGATTTCACTCTCTTTTTTATTCAACATAAAGGTTGTATTAACGTGTCGTGCCTTGATAAACTGATCAATTCCAAATTCGTGAAGTTTTCTTAAGATTCTATGGAATTTTTTCGCATAAGGACTAGCTTTTTCAAATAAATAAAACCTTTGAAGACAACTAATTTTTTGATCAGAAAAAGTTACATGATGACTGGTATTAGTGAAATGTAACTGCAATAATGATATAAACGTTTCGTATAAACTAACACAAATTCTTTTCTCTCCAGATAAAAGCAGTTTTACGCATTCATCCGATAATTTAAACGATGTAGATTTCTGCAATATTTTTTTTGCGTATGGGTCATCGACTTCGATCAAAAATTTCACATGACCAACATAAATAAATATTGGTAGACCAGATTCATGAATTTCTTGGTAGGAATTGAAAGTTATAGGTGATTCTTGCAATTTATCTTGAACAAAACTTGAATAAAAATTACTGGGGTAAATGATTGATAATAAGAAAATACTTGTTAATATCATTACTTCCGAAGCTTGGGTTGGTCTCATAATGACGGGAATCCCAAAAAGTGCCCCTAAGACTTTAACGGAACTTAATTTATTTTCAAAAAGCTTCAATAATCCTGATATCCAAGTAACAAGGCTTACGAGTAGAACAACAGTACAGAAATATATTATAATGTGAAAGGGTAAGTGAACATGGACAAAAGTTTGCAATGGTACTAATGCACTAATACTGGAGCAATCTTCTTCCGTGAAAATTTGAGTTATGTTTGGAAACATTTCTGAATAACACCGAGGAACCCCTACAATGTTGAGTTCATTGTTTTGTAATTTTTTCACGATTAGCTTGAGACCAGTAAGATAATCTCCAGGAGTATTGACTTCTACAATTGAATCTATAGAAAAGTTCATGTGATTCATAATAATTTTTGTTTCATTATATAGTGGATTTTTCAAATCTATTGCTTGACCGCTGCCATTTCTAATTATTGTTATTAATTGATCTTGCGTGACAACTCCGATGGATATTTTATATCGATGAACATTGATTAATTTGTCTGGAAATAATTTTGAGGCTAAACTGTCGAGATTGTGTCTGCTGAGAGTATCAATAAAAGGATTGTATTCTTGTATGAGACAGTGATGACGTTCCTCCACTAGAGACACGTCCAAAAACTTTTTAGTCCATCCGTATTGCAACAAATTTTTAATCGAACCGTCAAAATCATAATCTTGGTCTGTCAAAATTACTAGTGTCCGAGGTCGACGTTTATTAGGGTAAAGCTTATCGTAAATATCGATGTAGTTTTTGTAATCATCGTAATCATTTTCCTTCTTCACCAGTATAATATTGATTGACGATTGGTTATCCAGATAAAAATTGCTTAGTAGTGAAACATTTGATAAGGTAGATGAAATGTTTTTTTTCCAAATCAAACTTGTAAGAACGTCCACTTCGGAGTGGCGATTGTTAAATATAAATGTAACTTGCGGAGGTGAAGCTATTGATATACGTTTAGCGATTTGATGAATACAGGACCTACTCAAGGCTCTCACCGTAATTTTATCTTGGTTGTAAAATAAGATGAGCAATTGAAATAAACATCTTATTTTGTCATACTTGCCATGGTGAAACATTTTTGAACCTTTTTTGTTCCATTTATATCAAGCTTGAAAATTCGTATAAATTTGCTGCACTGATAATCGATAGATTAGCCTTGATTCAAACATAGAATGTTTGCATAATTTCACGTTAAAATTTACTGAAAACAGGTTATTAACAAAACTACATGTACGATGATTATCTTTCTATATTTGACAATTGTCACAATGAAGAAAAATATTTATAAAATTATAGTAATGCTCAAAAAAGGAAAAATGTGATATTCCTTTGTATAAGCCAAAATAGCCTTGAATATTCAATTATTTTTTTCAATAATTTTTTTATATTTTTTTTTAAAACCACCAAAATATTGCATTACAACACTAGCATATCTTGAAAACAAATTTTTTAGTATGGCATTTAATTTTAGTTGTAAAATTATTCAAGAGCACTTTACTAGACGTGTTCAAATCTTCACGACGTATTGAAGAATATATTTTTTAAGTGAAACTTCTTTATTCGCGTTATGAGGGGTAAAATTGTGAAAATTTTACCATCTACTGCTACGCGATTGGCACTCATGTTTTCTGTTCTTTTGGCGTATTCGTGTGTGTAGCTCGGCCAGCAACAACACATTATAGGAATCTTAAATGACTCGCGCTTCATGCACATGTCCTCACCGATCGTTGTAAATGATATGTATGGGTCAAAATAATACTTTTTTACTAAACCGTGCGCACGTATGTCATCGATTTTGACGCGCTTTTGGTATGTTATAGTACATGGAAAAAAGGGCAAAAACCAACATTTTGGACCCCCTCCCCCCTCCTAACCCCCACTTCCGGTATAAACGTCTATTTTCCATTTATATTTATTCTGAAGCCCTGAAATAATTAAAAAATCTGGAAAAATTCATAAAAATACTTTACAACAATTCAAACAACCTTGAGTTTTTTTCAGAATTTTTAAGTGCTTCAGGCCTTCAGATAAAAGCATTAAAAATTCTGAAAATCAAGATACGGTGATATGAGCCGATATAAAAATCGGAAATTTTTTCAGTAAGTTTTTTATCGCATTGAAAAACATAACCTCAATTTTTTTCAAATTTTTTCAGATTGCCTAACACACCTTTTGAAGCCAAAAACCGCTTTTTTTAACGAAAATAATTTTTTTAGGACGATGCGGAGCCTCGAAAAATCTGGAAAAATTATTTTCTGGTTTTTTTCATCAAAATGCATAACCTCAAATTTTTTCAGATTTTTCAATTGAAGGCGATAACTTCTAGAGCCGAAAAATGCTATTTTTAGCAAAAAAAGTTCCTAGAACCCAATGGTTCCGGTAAAAAAATAAAATATTTTAACTGGAACCCGAAGGTTCCAGTAACCTTTTTTGTTCAAAATAGCGTTTTTCAGATTTAGACGCTATCGCCTTTAATTTAAAAATCTGAAAAAATTTGAGATTATGTATTTTTGATGAACAAAATGAGAAAAAAGTTTTTCCAGATTTTTCGAGGCTCCGTATCGCCCTAAAAAAATGATTTTCTTTAAAAAAAAAGCGGTTTTTTGCTTCAATAGGTGTGCTAGGTAATCTGAAAAAATCTGAAAAAAATTGAGGTTATGTTTTTCAATGCGATAAAACTTATAATTCGAACAGATCTCGTTAGAACTACTAACTGAATTTGGATCAATTTTTCGCTTTCTAGAGCTCATTTGGAGGATAATCAGCAGACCCATGTTAAAAAGGCCGTGATTTCATAATAGGTGGTCCAACAAGACTTCTTTGCTGGATATTAATTTTTAAATAGTAATTTATTTTTTTTTTAATTTTTTATTTTAACATATATAATTATAGATTAATCTGGATGCTTGCGAGATGTTTCTATTTAGTTTTTTCGCTTTTCAGTTTCAAAAAAATATTCGAAGATTAGGACCAATACCGCTGAAACATTACCACAAGCGACGAGAAATATTAACTGTAACGAAAATTCGCTTCTTTTCATTTCGTCTGATTCACTCTGATCTAAGAAAAAGGTTGTATTTGCATGCCGTGCCTTGATAAACTGATCTATTCCAAATTCGCGTAACTTTCGCAAGATGATGTAGAATTTTCTCCCATACGGACTAGCTTTTTCAAATAAATAAGACCTTGGAACACAACTAATTTCCTGATCAGAAAACGTTACATGATGACTGGCATTAGTGAAATGTAACTGCAATAATGATATTAATGTTTCGTAAGAACTAATACAAATTCGTGCATCTCCTAACAAAAGAGATTTCACGCATTCATCCGATAATTGATTTGCTATAGATTTCTGTAAGATTTTGTTTAAGTATGGATCATCAACTTCCATCATGAATTTTACAAAATTAACATAAATGAAGACCGGCAAGCCAGATTGATAAATTTCTTGGTAAGAATTGTAAGTAACAGGTGATTCGAGCAATTTATCTTTGACAAAACTTGAATAAAAATTAGTAGGATATATGATGGATAATAAAAAAATACTTGTCAATATCATTACTTCTGAAGCTTGATATGGTCTAATGATGACAGGAATTCCAAAAAGTGCCCCTAAGACTTTTACAGAACTTAGTTTATTCGCAAAAAGCCTCAATATTCTTGAGATCCAGGTCACAAAGCTTACGAGTAGAACAACAGTAAAGAAATATATTATAATGTGAAAAGGTAAGTGAAATTGGACTATAGTTTGAAACGGTACTAATGCATTAATACTGGAGCAATCTTCTTCCGTAAAAACATAAGTTATGTTAGGATATATTACATAACCCCGTGAAACAACCATATTGTTAAGTTCACTGTTTTGCAACTTTTTTATCATTCGCTTGAGGCCATTAGCATAATCTCCCGGATTATTTATTTCTACAATCGAATCTATAGAAAAGTTCATGTAGTTCATAATAATTTTTATTTCATCATATGAAGGACTTTTCAAATCTAGGGCTTGGCCATTGTCATCTCTTATTATCGTTACTAATGTATCTTGCGTGACAACTCCGACGGATATTTTATATCGATGAACATTGATTAATTTGTCTGGAAATAATTTTGAGGCTAAACTGTCGAGATTGTGTCTGCTGAGAGTATCAATAAAAGGATTGTATTCCTGTATGGCACAGTGATGACCTTCCTCCACTAGAGACACGTCCAAAAACTTTTTAGTCCATCCGTATTGCAACAAATTTTTAATCGAACCGTCAAAATCATAATCTTGGTCTGTCAAAATTACTAGTGTCCGAGGTCGACGTTTATTAGGGTAAAGCTTATCGTAAATATCGATGTAGTTTTTGTAATCATCGTAATCATTTTCCTTCTTCACCAGTATAATATTGATTGACGATTGGTTATCCAGATAAAAATTGCTTAGTAGTGAAACATTTGATAAGGTAGATGAAATGTTTTTTTTCCAAATCAAACTTGTAAGAACGTCCACTTCGGAGTGGCGATTGTTAAATATGAATGTAACTTGAGGAGGAGAAACTTTTGCTATACGTTCAACGATTTGATTAATGCAGGACCTGCTCAAGGCTCTCACTGTAATTTTATCTTGGTTGTAAAATAAGATAATTGAATTTAATAAAAATCTTAAAATGAGAAAGTTACAACCACAGCAAATCATTTTCATATGTTTTTTTGCGGTTAGTTTTTATTTTTAACATAAGTAAAAGTTTTCGTCATTAACAATCAATAACAGTACTGTCATCGACATAAGCTTAGTATGCATAAATAGCTTAACATGCCGTAAAAATTCAAATAATTAGTTGTTGTTCAAATACACAGGTACTTGAAAAAATTTAATAATTAACGTATGCTATTATGCAAAGTTAACCGTGGTATGTAAAAAAAATCTGAGTTTAGAAAAAGTGTAAATAAATATAAAATTAATTTATTGTATAGATAAAATATCTTTATATAGGTTAAAGAATATTATCAAGTTTGACTTATTATTTTAAAAATTAAATTAAAATAAATCATACTTTATTATATTATGAATCACCTTGACAAAATTATGTGTTTCGGGCGTCAACAGTTCGGGTTCTATCCAAAAATATCCATGCTTGAAATGCATCGTATGTTCTTTCTTAAAAACCATAATATTAAACCCTAAAAAGATTTTAATGGAATATGCAAATCCTGACATAATTGTTAACATTTATAATCACTATTATTCAAATAATTATCATTAAAAATGAAACGATGAGCATATATGTAACTATTTAAAGTTAGCAGTGGTAAATATAAAAAAACCATCATGACTCTAATTTTTCAAACAAATTTAATACTTTCACACTAAACATGCATTTCTTAAAAAATGTTCAATGCTTGCAAAAAAGGTTTGGAAAATTTTCTGTGCATGTGCAGCGGTCTTTCCTTAACACCTAAAAATGAATTGGCCGATCCACCTTCGCTTCATTTAAATATGAATACGCGGAAAAGTTTCTTAACACAACGACACATTACGCCAAAAAAGATACACAGACAGCCGACGCGTATACATTGTGTTTAACGAGTCTATATATATTCGTGAATAACTTTAACCAGGTGGGGGTGCAGTAGCAGCAACGGCAGCAGCGGCGGCGGCACACGCAATTCTCTGAATTGTTGCTACGCGACATTCAAATGTACACAGACTGACCACTTGCACGCCCTCGACCACCAGTATAGGTGCACGCGAGAACTCGCACATCATCATCGGTAAATGTGACCAACAGTTCGGTGTGTCCCCGAGACAAAACACACAAACGCACGAGTCATGCACGACGAGAACGAGCCGGGGGTTATGGTCATTGTTTATCATTTTTACGTCGATTAAAACACCGATCGCAGGAGGCAAGAGGAGCCCCCCCCCCCGACAAGATCGACATCCCCGAGTGATATGTTGCTCAAGTATTTGGGCTCCGTCGTTACGCCGCACGTAAGTTCTTTTCTTTTTCCCTCCTATCGAAAACGAATGTAAAATTGATATTAGGCTAAAATCGATATGCCTATATCATTGCTCGCTACGACGCATCGGGAATTGAAAACTTTTGTTGTTGTTGTTTCGTGCCCTCGCACAGACTTACGAGAATCGAGTCGTCGGCATCGCCTGGTCGCCGAACAATTTGAAATTGGCCGTAGCCTCGTCCGACAGATCGATCTATCTCTTCGACGACAAAGGGGTGAAGAAGGATCGTTTCTCAACGAAGCCGATCGATTCCAAGGTCCGTATTTGCGCGTATCGGTGCAACACATCGCAATTTTGTAAACGCAGCAACATGATTTTACAGAATGGCAAAAAGAGTTACGTGATCAAGGGCATCGCCTTCTCGCCGGAGTCCACCAAGATCGCCGTCGGCCAGACCGACAACATCGTCTACGTGTACAAGATCGGCGAGGAATGGGGCGCGAAGAAGGTCATATGCAACAAGTTCCCGCAGGGCTCGCCGGTGACCTGTCTGGCCTGGCCGAGCGAGGGCCCGATCGTCATCGGCCTGGCCGACGGCAAGGTGCGCGCCGCCATCGTCAAGGTCAACAAGGCGCAGACCCTCTACTCGGCCGACTCCATGACCATCGCACTGGCCACCAAGTAACGTGTTATATTTCCTTTTGAGAGTTCTCTCGAGTCATCATTAGCAAATTATACCCTTTGGAACGCACAGCTCGAGGGGTACGGGATTCCTGTCGAGCCACGCCGACGGCAGCATCATCCGCTACTACGTGGCGGACGACGGCGCGGCCGAGGCCTCGGGCCGCGTGCTCACCCATCCGAGTCCCGTGTACGCCCTGGCCTGGCCCCAGTCGCACGTCGTCGCTGCGGGCGCCGACAAGCGCCTCGTCTTCTACGACGCGCAGCGCGGCAAGAGCGTCAAGGTCGTCGACTACGGCAAGGACGTGACCGAGCACGAGATGAGCGTGGCCTGCTGCAGCCCCAGCGGACAGAGCATCGCCATCGGCTCCTGGAACAAGGTGAGCGAGTCCGAATCGGCTGCGTGGGTTTTCTGCCCGAGGGAACTCTCGTTGATCGACGGTTTTTTTTTTTTTTTATGTACTTTGAAGCTTAGGATATTCGATTGGAGCCCGAGGAAGAATCTGTGGGACGAGTCCGTGGTCAAGGCCCTGCCGAATTTTTACACCGTCACGGCGATCGCTTGGAGAAGAGACGGTATAACGTGACTTTTTCAAACTTTTGTCTTTGCATCGATGTGAATTTTTGTAATTATTACTCTTACCGTTGCAGGCTCGAGGCTGGTGATCGGTGGCCTGACCGGCGCCGTCGAGCACTTCGAGACGATACTGCGTCGAAGCGTCGTTCGCGGCAGCCACGAGGTCGCCTACGTCGGGCCTAGCCAGGTCGTGGTGAGGTCGCTCGAGGACAAGCACAGCCGACCGGTGGTGGTCAAGTCCGTCAGCGGCCACGAGATCGACGACGTCAAGGTCATGGGCAAGCGGGACAATCACGTGGTCGCGAGGACCGCTGGCACCCTCATCGTCTGCGACATCGAGCGCAACGCCCTCAGCGAGATACCCTGGGAGGATAAACACGGTAAATAGGGAGTCAATGGTACCTTGCCGTATGAAAAAAAGGAAGGGATTTCTACATGGAAATCGACACTTATTGAAGTGGATTTCGTGTCGATTTTCAGATGAATTTCTCTAGGGGTAACGCCGCTCTGAGATTTTCTTTTAAAAATTCGCCTCCGGCTCGTGCTGCTTACACCCCTCGTTTCGCAGAAAAAGAGTATCCGCGTCTCTTACATAAATTACAATTGAAATGACAGACTTTCTCTGATGAGCTACGTAGGATTTTAGTGGAAACGTGAAAATTGCGAAAGAGGCAGTTTTACAAAAAAAGTTCGATTTTCGCCAAAAAAATTTGGTCAAAAAAATTATTCATGAAAATTTGAATAATTAATTAATCTAAAAACAGCCACGTGGCTCAATGAAAAATGTTATTTTGAAGTTCCTGTTAAAATTTCAGCTCAATCCGTTCATAGTTTCCGAGATTTTGGTAGTGTCGAAAAATGTTATTTCGAGAAAAACTCGTTTAAAGTTTTTCTTGACCATTGTATGAAGCGGTGTAGAAAAATTAAAAGTAAAACATCTTCAAATTATTCTAACCTTATAAAAATTAATTTGTCATGATTCTAGTCATCCAAAGGGAACTTTTAATGCATAAAAATCGATCTTTAGAAAGTCCTAGAGTGGTTTTATCATTTAATTTCTTAATCCTTATTAAAATTTAAAATGCAAGTTGGAAATACAGGTGGAAATTCATATGGAATTCATTTCGATCTTCGTGGACGCGGATAAAGAATTTTTATCTCAGTTGAAATCAGGACAGGACGAGAGATTCGCTTAATAAAATGAATATTTATACGCTCGGACGCAGGAAGCGAGAAATTCTACTTCGAGTACCCGGGCGTCTGTCTGATCTACGGCGCGGACGAGCTGACCTTGGTCGAGTACGGTCAGAACGAGGTGCTCGGCACGGTGCGCACCGAGTCGACGAATCCGCGCCTCGTCAGCGTGCGCTGCAACGTGCGCCAGCTGCCGGGCGCGCCGGACAACAAGCGGCTGGCCTACCTGCTGGACTCGCGCACGGTGCGCCTGGTCGATCTGGCCAACGCCGGGGCGACCATCGGCCTGGTGGGCCACGACACGCGGGTGGACTGGCTCGAGCTCAGCGAAACGGGCCGCAGACTGCTCAGTCGCGACAAGCGCGGCCGACTCTGGCTGAGCGACGACGCGGGACAGCGCACGCTGCTGCTGGCCGGCGTCACCTTCTGCGACTGGGTGCCGGGCAGCGACGTGATCGTCGCCCAGTCCGGCGCCAATCTCGTCGTCTGGTACAACGTGGACGCGCCCGACGCCGCGACCTTCGTGCCCGTGCGCGGGGACGTCACGGGCATCACGCGGGAGGCCGGCAAGACGCAGGTGCAGGTCGACGAGGCCGGCAGCGAGGTCGCCTATCAGCTGGACGAGGGCCTCATCGAGTTCGGCACGGCGCTGCACGACAACGACTTCGGCCGGGTGCTGCTGTTCCTGGAGGAGCTCGGCGAGAGACCCCAGACCGAGGCCATGTGGGAGAACGTCGCCAACAATGCCATGAGCGAGAGGTAGGTTGACGACCTGATTAGCCTCTCCTGATAATCCTCTTTTCAAGAATTCATATGCTGAAAGCGAAGCACGTTGAAAAGCGACCGTAGCATTAATAATGTGTCATCAACTTATATTAAGGTGTTCACAATTTTGTTACTTTGGATACTATTATGAATTTTATTGAAGTGCCATTTTAGACTAGCTTTGGTGGGGAATTTCTTTCTACAAAATACATGTAGGTTTGATACCATTGTGCACGGAATCAACGTGGATTTTGAGATAAATTTTTTGGGGAAATGATTTTCCGCATATATTACATGCATGCGTGATCTTATGTATTGTATCGATGTGTATTTTGAGATAACCTTTTTGTGAAAATGTCTTTCCACATATATCACATGCTTGTGTGACACCATTGTGCACCGTATTGATGTGCGTTTTGAGATAACTCTTTAGGTTAAAAGACTTTTCGCAAATATCACATTTATGTGTAACACGAATATGTACCGTATCAATGTGGATTTCGAGACCTCTCCGGGTTGTGAAGGTTTTGTCGCATTTATGACATGTATAGGTGTATCTTGTGTACCGCGTTGTGGTATCGTTTTAGATTTTTTTTTCGTGGAAATGTATTTTTACTGTTATCACAATTTTGGGTGTTATCACTGCTCATCGATTCTGTTGTATCACTCTTTTTTCGATTTTGCTCGCCGAGTTGACAGTTCAAATCCGAATCTTCCGAAACTTCACCGAAAAATTCCTGTTTCACTTCATCCACGGTTTTTTATTTTAAGTGTGTCGCTAGTTTCAAAACCACCAAAGCTTTTATATTCTGCAAGTGATATGGAAATCATCGTCAATTTGTTGACTGCTAACAAATCACACTGGCTTACATTTTCACATTCAAAATGATTTTCACTTTGTCACCAAGTTCATTTTCATGATTTACACCACAGTTTCGAAGCGTATGGGTCTGCAAAAAAAAAAACTATATGAGTATTTTTTTTAAATTAACTGAAATAAAAGTTTCATAAAATTATTAAATCTTACTGGATTTTCTCGTGGGCACGGCAATAGTTGGTTCTCGTCAATTATTTCACAATTATTTTCACTGATTATTACATCTCTAGGCTCCTCTTTAACTCTGAAATAGGTCAAATAAGGTTAAGTTGTTAGCTATAATATTTTTATAATTTAATTATCAAAAAATGAAAATTACCTGACAGCACGAACAAGCACATCACTGGATTTCATCTTTCTCACTTAAAAATTTCGTTAACAATCAATGTTTTTTCTGATAACTTCTCATAGCAAACTAACGAAATACGAAAAGATTTGCGAATAGCACAGAGAGCTGTGTTTGCTCGCTATATTTTGTAAAGCCGTGTCTGCACTATGTGAAGAGTCAGCTCCACTCGGCACTCTGTGCATATCGTAGTTCTGTGGCACGCGTATAAGAGCAAAACACCGTGCCGACTGCTGGGCAACACAGCGGAGGTCATCACATGAGAATTCCACGCACGATGTAAACAACTGAACGAGTATCACTCTCGTTTCGCGCCGGTCTTTCAGCGTATCATAAAAGTTAGATTATGACATTTCGAAATTATTAATGCAAGCGAAGTGAATCTAAATCATTGAATAAATCAGATTACGTATGTCATTTTTTATGAGTACAGTAACCATTTTTCATTGATCACATATTTTAGGGAAAAATGATAGCTCAAAAAACGATTACGTTGGGTGGGCGCGTACAGTAAAAGTATTGTCGTTATGTCCGCAGATCACTGACGGTGGCGGCTCGCTGCTACGCCGCGCTGGGCGACGCTGCCTGCGCCCGAATGCTCAAACAGATCACCAAAGCCGGCGAGCGCTACGCCCAGGAGACGGGCAACGAGCCCCTCTCCAATCCGGACTGCTGGGCCATGCTGGCGGTGCTCAAGGGCGAGCTCAAGACCGCCGAGGCCGTCTACCTCGAGCAGAACGAGCTCGGCAAGGCCCTGGAGATGTATCAGCGCTACTGGCACTGGGAGGAGGCGCTGCACCTGGCGCAGCAGCGACGCTGGGCCGGTCTGGGCCAGCTGCGCGACAAGCACCTGGCCTGGCTCATGGACAGCGGCCAGACGGCCAAGGCCGCGGGCGTAATCGAGGCCGAGGACCCGAAGCGCGCCTGCAAGCTGTATCTGCAGGCCAAGAGGCCGGCCCGGGCCGCCCGACTGCTCATGGCCAGCGACGAGCTGCTCGGCAACGAGAAGATCGTCACGGACGTGGTGCGCGCCCTCAAGGCCGCCGAACTCGCCGAGCTCGCCGGCGAGATCTACGAGCAGACCGGCGACTCGGCCTCGGCCATCGAGTCCTACGCCAAGGCCGGCGTCTACGCCAGGGCCGTGGATCTGGCGCGCGAGACCGTGCCCAACTCCGTGGTGAGGCTCGAGAAGGACTGGGGCGATCATCTCATGGCCAACGGCCACTACGACGCGGCCATCAATCACTTCATCGAGGCCGGCGAGACGAGTCTGGCCCTGAAAGCGGCCGTGCTCGCCCACCAGTGGAAGAAAGCCCTGCAGATCATCCAGGTGATCGAGCTCGACGCGGATCCCGAGCTGCTGCGACACTGCGAGCGCATGGCCGAGCACTTTGCCGGCGCCGGCGAGCTCCAACTGGCCGAGCAGCTCTACCTGAGGGCGGGCCAGTCCCGCAAGGCCGTGGCCGCGTACGCGGCGGCGAGCCAGTGGCAGCGAGCCCAGGAGCTGGCCCAGCGCGAGCTCGAGCCCGCCGAGGCCAAGGAGCTGCTGGCCAGCCACGCGGAGGCGCTCAGGGCCGCGGGCAATTACCGGCACGCCGAGGCCCTGTACTCGGCGACGGAGCAGCACGACGAGGCCATCGCCATGTATCGGCAGGCGGGCATGCGCCACGACATGGTGCGCCTCGTGGCCAAGTTTCGGCCGGAGCTGCTCAAGGCCACCCACGCGCACCTGGCCAAGGAGCTCGAGGCCGCGGGTAAGCCGCGCGAGGCCGAGGAGCACCACCTCGGCGCCGAGGACTGGCGGGCGGCGGTGGCGGCCTATCGCGCCGCCAACATGTGGGAGGACGCGCTGCGAGTGGCCAAGAGCTGCTCCGGCGACAAGGCCGCCCAGCAGGTCGCGCTCATGTGGGCGCGCACCCTCGCCCCGGAGCTGGGCGCCCGCCTCCTGGCGCGACTCGCCTATCTGGACGCGTGTCTGCAGTTGGCCTGCGACGCGGGCCTCTTCGACTGGGCTCTGGAGGCCGTCAAGTACGGCGGCGAGGATCAGCAGCGGGGCGTGCACTATCGTTACGCCATGGCCCTCGAGGACGAGGGCAGATTCGCCGACGCGGAGAGGGAATTTTTAAAGGGTAATTATCGGGTGTAAAGCTTGTACTTAGGTGACCGATTCTGAATAATATTTAAAGTTCTTTTACGTAAAATCATCGTTGAAGAATTATTTATAAAGTAGATTTATAAGACGACAGGAATTAGTTTATTAAAATCTAACATACACCGTCGAAAAGTACTCTTTTCAATTAGTAATTTAAAAAAAAAGAGCTCTCTACTCTCCTTTAGCTGAAATCGACTCGATTTTGCGTACACAAATTGTCCCGATACGATTAAAATAGACCAAGATAAAAGCATTTGAAAATGGACAAAATTTCGATGAAATTTTGTGTTGCTATAATTTTGTTGAATAGTGTATTTTAATTCGGCCTACAGCACTAGATAGCGAGTACTTTTTATATATTATGAATACAAGAATGAGTACAAGAATGGTTTTGTAAATCAAGGTTTAAAATATTGTTCATCTTGTGTTAGGCGGTATGTTATTATTTGTTGTTGTTGTTGTTGTACAGCTGGAAAGGCCATGGAAGCCGTGCAAATGTACATACACACCAAGGACTGGGAGGCCGCGGAGGACGTGGCCCAGAATCACTGCCGCGAGGGACTGTCGCAGGTGCTGGTCGCCAGAGCCTCCGAGGCCGTCGAGAGGCAGGACTTTGCCGCCGCCGAGTCGCTTCTGCTGAAGAGCCCACAAACCCGAGATCATCGTCAATCATTACAAAGTGATTATCGATAATTTGTACCACTTGGAGTATCATCGTCTGATACACGTTTATGATCTTTTCCCCGCAGAACGCAGGCATGTGGTCGGAAGCGATGCGGGTCTGCCGCGAGTACCTGCCGAGTCAGGAGGCGGGTCTGCGCCGCGAGCTGGCCCAGCTGACGTCGAGCGACGGTCAGTCGGGCAACGCCGAGGACGTGCTCGAGGAGGCGCGCCGCTGGCTCGAGGCCGGCGAGCTGCGCACCTCGCTGGAGGTGCTGCTGCGCGACCCGCGAGCCCCCCGAGCCGCCCTGGTCCAGGCCGCGGAGCTGCTGCTGCATCGAGCCGAGCCCGAGCTCGCGGCCCAGATGGGCGGCGACGTCGGCTCGAGGCTGAGCGCCGCCGGCGAGTACGGCCTCGCGGCGCAGGTCTTCCTGCAGGCCGATCGCATCAAGGACGCGGTGAACGCCCTTGCGGCGCTGGGCGACTGGGCCAAGGCCAAGCGGGTGGTGCGCGAGCTCGCCCCCGATCTCGAGCTCTACCTCGAGGACCTCTACAAGGAGGCCATGATCAAGGACGGCCAGGTGGAGAATCTCGTGCGTCTGGACGCCGACGCGGCCCTGGATCTGCTCATCAGGAAGGGCCAGTGGGCCCAGGTGTTCGAGACGGCCAAGAGCCAGGGCGTCGCCGTAATGCACAAGTACGTGGCTCAGCGCGCCGCGCAGCTGCTCAAGACCGACAACGTGGTGGACGCGCTGCAGCTCTACACGCAGTACGGCGCGCCGGCCCTGGCCCAGAACTTCAATCTCTACGAGCACCTGTGCGAGCGCGTGCTCTGCTCGGCCGAGACCAGCGCCGAGTACTCGCATCTCGCGGCGCTGCGCGACTGCCTGCTCAAGCTGGTGAAGCAGCTCGACCCGGGCAGCCAGGCCCTGGACCGTTTCGAGCGCTTCCTGCGCGCCAGCCACTACTCGGCGGTGCGACTGGCCGCGCGCCAGGCCCAGACCAGCGTGCTCAGCTCGATCGTGCTCAAGACGTCGATCGGCCTGCTGCGCTACAGCGACCTGCTGGCCGCCGATCGATGCTACTACGAGGCCGGCGTAGAGGCGCGCAACGCCGGTCTGAGCAGCGAGGCCTTCGTCTTTTTGAATCACTTTCTCGATCTCGAGGAGTGCATCGAGGAGGGCGACGGCGGCGTTCTGGGTAAGCTGTCAAAAAGAGCCTTGAATATGAAATCAGAAATTCAAATAACTGAGACTGAATTTTATTCAATGTTCATTTACATAAAGTCTTTGGTGAAAGTTAATGTTTCAGTGCAGGTTTACTCTTACCCAAAAATTCTGGAAAAATTCAAGCACATTCTTTGAAAAATTAACAAACTTTTGATCGTTGCATTTTTTCGTTTAAGTACTTCTATATCGATATAGAAAATAACAAAGATTTGTTTATAATGTGAAAAATCCTCTAAAAAATGGGCCCTAAGGCCCATGAGATCAAACTAAGCACAGGGGGCTTCAGTATTGGGTACCAGGAGACCCCACAAAATTTTTGGAGCAAATCCATGACCCGGAGCTGGAGTGGTCTCCTTGTTAGTAAATATAATTTTATATGGAAGCAGAATTTTGAAATTATTTACAATTGCAGTGTATTTTTTGATTAGACTGTTTCTCTACGAAACTAAATTCTTTTGTGCGGAAGTAAAAAAAATCCCCGCATCTTTTAAAATGCATACCGTCATTAATAATTTATTAAACATCTCGTTGAAAAATGTCCAATATGCAACAATACTAATGATAATAAAACTCGTATTTTTTCGTTGTATCACCAGACGTGGACGATCTGCGCGTGACGGATTTCCCGCTGGAGGTGCCGCTGCAGCCGCGGATGTCGCTGACGCGCGAGGAACGCGAGGAGGTGCGCGAATGGGTACTGGCCGTATCGATGGATCAGCGCGTCGAGCAGGGCCTGCCCCTGGATCCCCGTGGCGTCTACGTCGGCTCGCTCACGAGTCACGCCACTTCCTCCTCATCCTCGGATGGCGGCGACAAGTCGACGAGTCCGCTGGTCGAGTGCGCTCTGACGGGCTACCCGTGCCGTCCGGGCGTCGGCTCGGCCAACGTCCAGTTCGAGTCGTCGCGCAGATTGGCCTCGCGCGAGGACTGGAACAGATTCGTCACTGCGGCCCGTCAGATGAGCGGCGACTCGCCCCTCAACGACGTGCTCGGCTTCATACAGCAGTGGTGCGGCAACGCGCCCAATTACACATTCTAGTGGGACAAACGAATCGTTTTGTAAATTTCGAATATCGGTTGTTGGTTTTTTTCGTTCACACCGCTTAGCAATTATATGTACCACGTAAAAGACTGTGAGTTGTTCGTTCGATTGTTGTTAACGATTGTTTATGGTTTTAATTTTTATTTCGTTTGTGCATCTTGTTGTCGACAAATTGCTCGCCACGCACGCACGCAGCTGTCGTACGTTGTATATCTAGTCGTTTTCAAAAAGCGTAAAATATAATATTATATATATTTGAATATAAATTTAATACGTATATCGAAAATAAAGACAGAAAAAAAAACATAACAAATCAATTTTCCCAATGAAGAAATCTATTTTTACACCGAACCAACGTCCGAATCTAATTTCAATGGAGGATGAGTCACACACATACGTACGTACGTACGTACACAGCAGCATCGAGTGAATTGGCAGAATCGAACCGAAACGTTTCAACCTTGGGGCGCTCGCATGCAGCTCGCAATTTTTTGTCAGAGAAAATGCGTACAAGAAATGCGAGTGTGCGCGCGCGTGTGTATGTGTGTGCATTATTGACACGACTAGCCGACGAAGGCTAATTTTTTTTCTTTTACATTACTCTGATTGCGTTTGAAATACATGTACGTACGCTCACGCGTACACGTGTGCGCGAGGGAGCATTTTGCATAATGAAGATGACGCAAATGCGCCTCTCTTCATCCCTTTGACGATCTCTGTCTACAAAAGGGACGGATCCTCGTCGATCCGATTCAGTTTTAAAAATATTTCCCGACTCTCGCGGAGTCCGCGTGCTCGCCTCGCCATATCCATCAGTTTTTCTCTCTTCCCTACGAGTGCAGACCAGAAGTTGGTTCGTTCTTAATAGCTCATAATAAATCGTGCAAAAAGAACGAGAAAACCACAACCATGTCCTCGAACAATTTGACCACGTACGCAGCGGTGATGGGGGTCATCTTTCTGATCGAGGGTATCTCGCACTCGGTGAGCTGCACGAGCACCTCGTCGACGGGCCTGTTCTACAGGCCGGACAAATTGTACACGGCTCCGGGCCCGGGCAAACGGGCCCTGCTGGACAGCGACGAGGACGCGCAGCAGCAGCAGCAGCGGGTCGACAGGTACAACGTGATCGTGCGCTCGCTGATGCAGCGTCTGCCCAAGTAGTACGTACATCGTTCATATACAGTGAATCGATAAACCTCGAACTCGAGCAAATCGAGCCTATTTTCATTCGCAATTTTTTTCCTTTTTTTCTTCGCACGCGGCCAGTTTGCCGATCCATTGGTTCGCGTTCAAATCGACGACGAAGAAGTCGTCCGTTTACGAGCAGCAGCAGCAGCAGCCAGCCCCGGGTGGAATAATCCTGTTGAAGGACGTGCAGCAGGCCGATCGGAGCAGCAGCAGAAGCAGCAACGACGACGAGACAAATAACAACAACAGCGGAGGAGGAGACGACGGTGTCGGCGAGTTGTCGAGCGACGATCTGTTCAAAGCTGAAAACATGGTGTCATTCTTCTGAAAAATAAATCGATAGCTGCGACGATAGTTTTGCGCAGCGCTCGCACACACACACACACACACATTGCTCTTTGTTAATTTATTTATTTCACGAATCTCTTGTAATTTTTACATAATATATCATTATACACATTATATATTAGTCCGCACATTTTGGAGCGCTATTACTTCGTGTTCTCTATGTCGTTGTTCTCGTTGAGGCAGGTGCAGAGGGCGGCGTCGGCATCGTTCGCCGACTCCGACTGGTGCTTCTTGTAGGCGCAGAACACGTTGCAAGCCGCGTTCTGGAGGCTGTAATTATCGCCGTAATGCAGCTCGTCGCTCTTCTTCCTTATTACCTTCATGTTCGACCTCAGTAAGACGTCCTTTGCAGAATTATCGTAAGAGTGTTCGGAGTTTTAATCGATTTAATATTTTCCTCGCATTCTAATGTTATACGTGTAATTACCTTTTGCTCGGGCACGATGCACTCGACCTTCTCGCCGCTGGCCTTGTCCATTCTCCAGATGGTCGTGCGATTTTTCACGTAGATCCAGTCGCCGTCGACGAGCATGGCGTCGACCCTCTCCACCGGCGACTTGGCCCCCAGAATCTCGACTGCCTGACCCGACAGATCCGCGCGCAGAATCATACCCGACTCGGTGTAAGCGTAGAGTCGGCCGTCCGCCGCGCGATCGACCGCCAGGCTTCGGATGTTCAACTCTTCCGTGATGTTGTTCTTGAGGATGATTTCCAATTGATCGTCGCCATTGGTAGCGGAGGCGGCGGCATTGGTGTCGATTCTGCGAAGGACCGATTTTTTGCTGTCCGCCGTCGGCGCCTCGGTCAGCAGGAAGAGCGAGCCGCTCTCCGGGTGCAGGACCATCGACAGGGGCTTGTCGATGTCGCGCAGATGAACCGGATGCAGATCGGCGTTGCGCTCGAACGCGGCTGGTACCTCGGCCACGCTTAGGCTGTATTTTTCATCTATATTCGACGGAGCAACAAACGTTAATGTACGCGTAAAAATAGAACTTCGATAAAGGCGGGACAATGTCAATTATTTATTTAAAAAATGACCAGGTCACGTAAGTGTGTGTGTGTGTGTTTATACACTTCCATACACCGCATATTTTTTAACAAATTGACATTCTCACTGCCTTTATTGCCGTTTTATATTTTCGAAAATAACTTAGAAAGCGTGGCGATTATTTTAATATATAATATACGCGTGTCGAGAAGAAAATAAAAATTCATGCACTATCATCGTGTATGCATACCGTTCATTTGGGTCAAGTACGTCTTGTGCGCCTTGGGATCGTAGACCATCTGGAGGAAGCAGTCGTGCATGCCTCTGGCGGTGTACCACGAGCCCCTGAGATTGGCGTCGAGATCGATGGGCATCGAGCCGATGCAGCACTCCTGATAGAGTATCATCTCGGCCTGGGGATGATAGTCGATCGAGGCCGGCCTCGCGCCCTCCAGTATGCCGGTGACGAATTGCGACGGGTAGTCCTGGTGCTGCCTCTGCCTCGACTCCTGGCGCGGCTCCAGGGCGCTCGACCGGATGAAATTGTTGGCCAGGTAGACGAGGGACGCGAGGATCGGCTGGCACGTGTGCCCGTCCGTGGCAAGCAGGTGGCCAAGCTTGCAGGCGCACGAGTGGCCGCCGTCGGACTTGAGCAGGCACAGATGATCGCATTGGTGAGATTGGCAGGGGTTCGTCACGGTGCCGTTCGATCTCGCGACGGCGGCTACTTTGATTTTTTCAGGTACGATCTCGGACTCGGTCGGGATCGCCAGTTCGCGAATTTTATCCTCCGGGCAAATCTTGTCGACGAGTTGGCACGCGCGCACGACACCGCAGAAGTCTTTGGAGAGAGAAAGAGAGGAAAAAAGTTATCAATGCCCGGGTCTATGATATGTACTTGGTGATTTAATATAAAATCGTATAATCTAACCGCTGAAAAATAATCGATCGTCGTGAATCGACAAGCCAGCCAGATCGCCGAGTACGTTGGCGACCACGGTGACTCGTCCCTCGCCGGAGTAATCCGAGCTCTCGATCTTGCCCCCCTCGCAGTCGTTCCAGTAGATCCTCTTGTTCGCCCGGTCCAGCTCCAGCTGAGTGCACTCGGCGGATATTTTACCGGTCGACGAGACTATTTCTTTCAAGGACGTCCCGTCCATGTCGGCTCGATAGATCTATATCGATGTATAACACGGATACATAGTTATAAATAAAAAAGTATTTATCGCGATCGTAACAAGTACTTTGCTCTCGCAGCTGAGGTTCGTCCTGATGAACATGACGCCCTGCTCGGGATCCAGGGCGAGGTTCATCGGGTACTCCTGGTGAAACAGCACGCCCTGGTACTCGGCGAAGTTCATCTCCATCGGCATCTTGCCCTCGAACACGCTGTCCTTGATCTTGCCGTGGCTGCCCAGACTCAGGATGACGGCGCGATACTTGCCCGCCGAGTCGACCACCTCGACCGTCGGATTGACGAAGCGATCGATCAGATAGATCATGCCGTTCAGCTGGTCGACGGCGATGCGCCTCGAGCTGAACTGCACGTAGTCGTAGTAATCGTACCAGAACAGAAGCTCGTCCGTCTCCTCCTCGGCCTGCTGCCGATCGTCGGCAACCCGCAGCTGCAGCTGCGAGCTGTAGAGTCGCTCGTTCCAGGAGAGCCAGACGAGACGATCGTTGGCCGGATCGAGATCGAAGTCGATGATGTTGGCGCGACCCTGGCTGTGATTGCCGTGACACTTTTCCGTCGGCACGACGGTGTGGCTGACGGGCCGGATCTGGGGCGTGGCCTCGTCGACGTCGTCGATCACGTAGATACCGTCGTTGTGCTGCGATTGAAAGTAGAGCTGAAATTTCGAGTCATCCTCTTGACTGCTCGGCGGAACTATACGAAAGTAGAAAAAATTTTATTCATCGAGTAGAGAACGAGAAATCGTTGCATGTGCTTACCGATACTCGCCGCGACGACGCAAACGAAGCAAAAGACTTTCCAGCCACTTGGATACATGTTTTTTTTTCTCTTGCGAAGAGCCACGCGCGCACGCTTCGAACACCTGCGCGCCAATGTCGTGCCACGTACAAGCTCGATAGCCCGCGCGCGAACTTGATACGACTGAACTATATCGTAAAAGAGGACGCGGAAAATAAATCGAAAGATAAAGGAAGACGTTCGCGAATAGACGACGATGATGCGCGCATGAAAGGGCCTCGAATCAGCGCGCGCTCGAGGAACTTGCAAGCTCAAGGAGAGCTTTTATCATTGCTCGTAAACGACACGTGTATCGTAGAAATTGTCTTCGTCGTGTCGTTCGCGTTGAATGAAATATTCGTATTTATAGTCGCACAAATTGATGGAAAAGTTATGAGACATATGCGTCGAGAATGTTACAGTTACTTTTTTAATTCGTCATTTTTCATTTATTCTGTTCGTGATATTTATATGAATTGTAATTACATTTTTACATCCTTGTTCAGTAGAAAAATTTACTTCAATAATATTTTAAAAAGCTAAAATAACATTTAACTATTATTTTCAAAATCTATCTTTGCACTTTAGGTTCCTTTGTCGAAATGAAATTGAAACGCAATGAATTCAATTGAAAGCTTCAAATTAAAAAGAATTGAGTATAAAAAAAAACTGAAGATCTCTGGGAAAAATTTAACAAATAAAAGGACCCTCATATTTCACTTCGAATTATTTGATTTTTTTATATTTTATAATCATGTATAAGATGAATAAAACATGGTTTTTCTTTAATTTTCCTTGATTCTTGACTAATATGATGCTCAATTCTGAAGTCTGTTTGTCTGCTGATGACCAAAATTTATCAGAAGTTGTATTTTGATATATCGATGAACATATTACAATATTGACCTAATCGCTGGATTCGAACATGTTTATTTTTGGCCTTGAGACTGATTTTTGGTGATTTAGGGATTTTGAAGTTATGAATATGATTTCGGATGACAAATTTGAATTCCTCATCAAATTTTACATAAAAAATCATGTTTCAACAATTTTTTCATATTCACCCTTGGGAAGCAGAATAAAATATGAAAATTCCAAAAAAAAAGTCCAACTCTGATTCAAGAGGGAGCACAGTTGACGCGATGTAGCCCATATGCATAAAAAAGGTAAGAAAGTTTTCTATTCAACAATATCGATAACAATTTTCTGGAGCGCTATATGTTTGCTGTCCCGAGCGTACAAGTGCACAAAAACTAGAAGGATTATCCTGTATTTGCTTATTGGTTCTCTTAATAGTTTCCAAAGCAAAAACGAAAATTGCCACTATGTGTCCGTCAAGTACAACTAAAAAAACTAAATAAATTTCTGATATTTTCATTTTCAATTCTCTATGATCGGTTTCCCAATAAATTATAAGTGATTGTTAATTTTTTTTCGTTAATCCAGCCTCATAAAGTCTCAATAAAAAATCGTTAAATTTTGGTAACAAGACCCGATCCGGACGTGACAAAAAGGTAACAGTGCACATATTGAACAGTGGCTTAGAGATGTGAATCAACTCTGACTCGCGAATGCCGTAAAAATTAATAACTAATGTTCCAACAATGCATATCACATTATTCTCTTGCAGCATCGTTGCTAAGCAAGCGTTGAGATCAACGTACTGTGTCATATTTCGTTCATTTATTGCTTTCATTTGAGGCACTAATGGAGCATAAACGTGAATCTTCAATTTCATGTCCTTGATGAAATCGTCCATAGTGTCGATGGCGGTGTTCAGCTTCATGTCTGATCCCGATGAAAACATTGACTTATCCGTAACTTCAGTCCCCAATAACATCATGTAATTAGACAAATCGATAAATTTGTCAAAATAGCATTGGCTCCAAAGTTTACTATCTATCGAATGAACAGAAACAATTAATTCCAATTAAATATACATGTATAATATGTAATGAAATAAAGAGCGGAATTTCGTTCATATACTAACTCTCCATCGATAGCAATGTCGTGATGTCGCGTGAAAATACCGTTGTATTTTTGGTGCTTTTCTTCGAGTCAACTTCGATTTTCCAAAACGAATTTGCGATCGAAGAAAATGGATTAAAAGTGTAAAGCATGTAACGATAACTGGGGCTCACACTTAAATAAAAGATATTAATGATATTGAAACTCCAAGATAAGTTCAATACTGAAGATGTCCTGTAAATTATAAGGATTTAGAACTTTTCGATATAACTAAATAAGATGCCTGACTGTCCCAAAAAATAGAGCTTCAAAATGCCGTGAGAAATTCAGAAAAATAAAATTTGACGTCTCTTTAACAATGACCATACGCGCTGGGTGAGTTTTTCTTTCCTAAACAGTTTCACTGATTTTAACAACATTTATAAAACGCTGATAGCGAGAATTATTCAAGCTATCACTGAATCCATCCATATCAAAAATAAATAACGAAGAATAACTGTAGCTTAAAAACGATATTTCACTGCTTTTCCAGTTGCCAAACATCATGATATATTTTTCGCTTTTGTGTGGGCTGAGAAAACATTTATCAAGAATAAATTTCTGAAAAATGATTTAGTTACAGTAAGTTTTTACGTAGCTTCAGATATCATGTACCATTTTTGTCGAAAAATCGCTTTCAAAATTTGAATTATTCTTGCCATGTAAAAACATTTTTTCGTTGATATTCGATAATGGAAAAGGTATTTTGAATGTATCTATTGCTTTAAAGTAGAGAAAAAAGATCCAAAGTTTCATCGTACCTGAAAATAGATTCCTTTTGAAAATTGAAACTGCTGGGCTTAGCTCGTATTTTTTCTTAGACCTAGTTTCGTTGCCCCATGCAATGAGCACCACATAATATCAGGTAGAATGATAGACATCATATGATCAATGTAAAGTAAATATGTTTAACAAGCTTAAATTTCCACAACAATATTTAACATTTATAATGAACCTTAAAACTAGTTTTTTTCCTATCTCATTCAGAAAAACACAAGATAAGTCAAAAAAGCTTAATTTATTAATAAAATATCATTTTAGGACATTTTATGAGATATTAAGAATGTTTTCTACTTGTGCTGCTTATTGATTCCAAAATGAATACCACTATTGCTAATGCGTGACCTCCGAAAATAACGTAAAATACTAAACTCATTTCAGATATTTTCATTGGCAATTTTTTATTCTCGCTTGTCACCCAAAGAACTTTAGATGACTCAAAACATTTCTTTGATAATCCAGCCTCATAAAATCTAATCGAAAAATCATTAAATTTCGGTTGCAAGACCCAATCTGGCCTCATCGTAAAAACAACGAAGCGCATATTGAACAGTGGCTTAGAGATATGGATCAATTCTGTCTCGCGGATGCCAAATGAATTGAGAGTCAATGTCCCGCCGATGCAAATCACATTATCATGCTGCAACATATCTTCCATGCACGTTTTGGGATTATTATATAGTATAATATTCCGTTTAGTAATTGAAATCATTTGGGGTATGATAGTAGGAAAAGCGTAAATCTTTACTTCTGTGTCATTGATGAAATCGTCAATAGTCTCGATGGACGACTCAAAATTGTCAGAAGTATTAACAGCGCTGAATAAACCGACAAAATAGGAACTCGAGTAAGATGTTAACAGAATCACAATACACATGAGTATTTTTTCCGATGAATAATGGGCTCGGTCAGAAACTCTTTTGTCCATGGAGGATGAAAATGTTCGAACAAACTCGAAAAAGGAAACGCGCCAGGAGAATTTCAAAACGAATTTCGATAAAAGCAAAAACGCTATAAAAGATACAACTATGTTGCTAAGAATGTTCGGATCGACTGCAGAGATAAACTTTTTGAAGACACTTTGTTTTTTTTTCCGAGAGACTGCGTGTATGATGCTACTGAATAAAAAGTCTGATTGCATTTTCCAATAATCAGTTAAAAAGGTTATTCGAGTGATAATTTCAATTTCTCCGTTAAAAAGGCCTTGAAGGGCACCTTGTGGTTTCCCATCATAATCTAATGGGGGGATATCTTTGTAAATTTTCACAACATAACTTGCTTTCATGTATTGTGCAAATTTTTTCCACACATTCCCAGATATAGGATCTGAGATTTCCTCGAACTTTACATTTGATCTTGTTGAAAATATTGACGTATCCGTTACTTCAGCTCCCAATAACATTGTATAATTAGATATATCGACCAACTTGTCAAAATAGCACTTGCCCCGAAGCTTACTATCTATGGAATAAATAAAAACAATTTATTGTAAATAAATATGACAGATGAAAAATATTGCAATATAAATCAATAACTAACCCTCAATCAACGACAAATCAGTAATGTCGCATGAAAATAACGTTACATTTTCAGTATTTATCTTGGAATTCGCTTCCATTTTCCAGAACGATGTCGCAATCGAGGAAAATGGATTAATGGTGTAAACTAAATAACGGCGATTGGAGGTCACACATAAATAAAAGATTTTAATGATATCAAAACTCCATGCCAAATTCAGTACTGGAGATGCCAAATAACACGTGGAATCTGATTTTTTTGATACAACTAAAAAAGATGCCTGACTGTCCCAAAAAATGGAATTTCGAAAAGCACGGAAAAAAGCTAATAAATTAGAATCTGACTCCACTTTAATGATTACTATACGCGCTGGTAAAGTTTTTCTTTCCAAAACAGTCTCATTTATTTTAATTACATTAATCAAACGTTGATAACGAGAAGAACTTAATAAATGATCAAATCCATCCATATCAAAAATAAACCGCGAAGAATAACTGTTACTTAAAGATGATATTTCACTGCTACTCCAGTTTCCAAACAACATTATATATTTTTCGCCTTCGCATGGATTGAGAAAACATTTATCAAGAATAAATTTCTGAAAAATGATTTAGTTACAGTAAGTTTTTACGTAGCTTCAGATATCATGTACCATTTTTGTCGAAAAATCGCTTTCAAAATTTGAATTATTCTTGCCATGTAAAAACATTTTTTCGTTGATATTCGATAATGGAAAAGGTATTTTGAATGTATCTATTGCTTTAAAGTAGAGAAAAAAGATCCAAAGTTTCATCGTACCTGTAAATAGATTCCTTTTGAAAATTGAAACTGCTGGGCTTAGCTCGTATTTTTTCTTAGACCTACGTTTCGTTGCCCCGTGCAATGAGCACTGCATAATATCAGGTACAATGATAGACATCATATGATCAATGTAAAGTAAATATGTTTAACAAGCTTGAATTTCCACAACAATATTTAACATTTATAATGAACCTTAAAACTAGTTTTTTTCCTATCTCATTCAGAAAAACACAAGACAAGTCAAAAAAACTTAATTTATTAATAACATATCATTTTAGGACATTTTATGAGATATCAAGAATGTTTCCTAATTGTGCTGCTTATTGATTCCAAAATGAATACCACTACTGCTAATGCGTGACCTCCGAAAAAAACGTAAAATACCAAACTCATTTCAGATATTTTCATTGGCAATTTTCTATTCTCGCTTGTCACCCAAAGAATTTTAGATAACTCAAAATGTTTCTCTGTTAATCCAGCCTCATAAAATCTAAACAAAAAACCATTAAATTTCGGTTGCAAGACCCAATCTGGGCTCATTGTAAGAACAACGAAGTTTATATTGAACAGTGGCTTAGAGATATGGATCAACTCTGTCTCGCGAATGCCATATGAATTGAAAACCAATGTCCCGCCGATGCAAATCACATTATCATGCTGCAACATATCTTCCACGCACGTTTTGAGATCAGTATATAGTAAAATATTTCGTTTAGTAATTGAAATCATTTGAGGTATGATAGCAGAAAAGGCGTAAATCTTTACTTCTGCGTCATTGATTAAATCGTCAATAGTCTCGATCGACGACTCAAAATTGTCAGAAGTATTAACAGCGCTGAATAAACCGACAAAATAGGAACTCGAGTAAGATGTTAACAGAATCACAATACACATGAGTATTTTTTCCGATGAATAATGGGCTCGGTCAGAAACTCTTTTGTCTATGGAGGATGTCAATATTCGAACATACTCGAAAAAGGAAACGCTCCAGGAGAATTTCAATACGAATTTTGATAAAAGCAAAAACGCTATAAGAGATAGAACTATGTAGCTAAGAATGTTTGAATCGACTGCAGAGATGAACTTTTTGAAAACATTTGGTTTTTTTTTCCGAGATACTGCGCTTAAGTAAGTACTTGATAAAAAGACTGATTGCATTTTCCAATAATCAGTTAAAAGGCCCACTTGTACGATACATTCAATTTCTCCGTTTATGAGTTCTTGAAGGGAACCTTGTGGTTTTCCACCGACATCTAATGGGGGAACATTTTTGTAAATTTTCACAACGTAACTTGCTTTCATGTATTGTACGAATTTTTTCAACACTTTCGCAGATAAAAAAGTTGGGATTTCCTCCAACTTTACATTTGATCTTGTTGAAAATATTGACGTATCCGTTACTTCAGCTCCCAATAACATTGTATAATTAGATATATCGACCAACTTGTCAAAATAGCACATGCCCCGAAGCTTACTATCTATGGAATAAATAAAAACAATTTATTGTAAATAAATATGACAGATGAAAAATATTGCAATATGAATGAATAACTAACCCTCAATCAAAGACAAATCAGTAATGTCGCATGTAAATAACGTTACATTTTCAGTATTTATCTTGGAATTCGCTTCCATTTTCCAGAACGATGTCGCAATCGAGGAAAATGGATTAATGGTGTAAACTAAATAACGGCGATTGGAGGTCACACATAAATAAAAGATTTTAATGATATCAAAACTCCATGCCAAATTCAGTACTGGAGATGCCAAATAACACGTAGGATCTGATTTTTTTGATACAACTAAAAAAGATGCCTGACTGTCCCAAAAAATGGAATTTCGAAAAGCACGGAAAAAAGCTAATAAATTAGAATCTGACTCCACTTTAATGATTACTATACGCGCTGGTAAAGTTTTTCTTTCCAAAACAGTCTCATTTATTTTAATTACATTTATTAAACGTTTATAACGAGAAAAAGTTAATAAATTATCAAAACCATTAATATCAAAAATAAACAACGAAGAATAACTGTTACTTAAAGTTGATATTTCACTGCTACTCCAGTTTCCAAACAACATTATATATTTTTCGCCTTCGTATGGATTGAGAAAACATTCATCAAGAATAAATTTCTGAAAAATTATTTAGTTACAGTAAGTTTTTACGTAGCTCACATATATCATGTACCATTCTTGTCGAAAAATCGCTTTTAAATTTTGAATTATTCTTGTCATATAAAAACATTTTTTCGTTGATATTCGATAATGGAAAAGGTATTTTGAATGTATCTATAATTTTAAAGCAAAGGAGAAGTAGCCAAAGTTCCATCGTGTCTGTAAATATAATCTTTTCGAAAAGATTAACTTATTGGCTTGCTCATGTATTTAGCAGACTTAGTTTTTATTTACGAGCAACAAGTAGTACATATCGATTCAGTGGAATGATAGACATCATGTGATGAATTTACTGTATATATGTTTTACATATTTTTTTTTATTTGAATAGATTCTATTTTCATTAAAGCTTAAAACTACATGTTTTACCTACCATGTGAAAGTATAGAAATTGTAAGGATATTTAAAAAAACAATTGTAAAGCGCGTAAAGTTCACTAGAAAGACCTTATCACTGTATATTATAAGTATTTGTTTGCCCTCCGTAAAGAGATTTTAAATGTCTGTAAAATATTTTACATACTTTCTTAGACTTCTGAGAATTTTTTATTATTTTTCAAATATATCTACAATTATTGAAAGTCATCGAGTGCTCTGGTCAGCGCATGTCGTGTTATCGGCAGTAAATGTCCAACTAAAATCAGGCAAATTTTGAAAATATTTTTGTCTCTTCGACTTCGAAATATGAGACAATTTATTTTGTTCTACCAGGAGTTACCTAGAAAAGAATACTCTCGAAGTATAGTTGATAAGGCATCATTCACTATTATTCCAGAAGGATACACACCAAAACTTAAAAGTCAACGGAAGTGTTAAAATAAATTTTTTTTTAACTTTTTTGGAGTATCTTATAATAAAATCATTTTGTATACTTTATTACATGATATTTTGTCCATTAACTAGAAACTTCATTGTTATTTTGCCTGCACTTGGCATGGTTTTATTTCTCGATAAACATACGCATAAATGACACTTCAAACTTGTGAACGTTCAATCGATGATTTTCACGTTACACGTGCCTCCTTTCTTTGTCGAATTTTCGACGTACGAAGTATTTTTTCCACTTCGACTTTCCCAAATAAAAAAATCAAACTTCGACCCACTCCTGTGTAACTTGTAAGAGGCAATATTTGCCCAGGTCCAGAAGCTGCTGCACGCGCAACACAAAGTGTTGGGCTTAACCCCACTAACACATGTATGTAAAAATATACACGGGCCAACTATTACATTGTGCGAAGGTTTTCTCCCCTTCCCACTACGCCTGACGTATGTTTATCCCACTGACGCGTTTGGGGAGAGCAGCACACCGCTGCTGCGCTGCGACGGTCGCTACTTCGTTATACTATACACACGCACTGGCACACACACACATACACACACACACACACACACACACACACACACCACACACACACACACACACACACACACACACACACACACACACACACACAATGTACACACTCTTACATAGAACAGCTGTATAATATCATCATCACAGCAATAAGCAGCATGCCGCGCTTGTGCCGGTGGCAGTTCGCTGTCACGTACACACGCATACACATACATGCAGACAGATTCGAGTGTGTTTAGTGTACATACTACTCGGTTAAATTCACAAAAATGGATTTCCCAAAAAACACCGGGCCTCGGCAGTGGCGAGCCAGAGCTCTATGGCTGTAATACTCGCTCTGCGAATATAAAACGAGCAACGGTGAATGAGTCTATACGTTTCGAGAGATAGCGGCGTATCCCATACATCAATACGCAGCGTTTATAAAAACGTTGTCTCCCGTGCGGCAGCAGTTTTGTATTGGTAATACATCGTGATGAGTGCATGAAGTACGAAAAAAAAAGACAAGAAAATAGTGGAGCGCAGTGCCAGTGTTT